>PVHP010022152.1:8648-28799 GCA_004024765.1 Zapus hudsonius
GGTTGTGGGAGGGAGGGCAGGGCATCTTGACCAGAGTCCTGCTAAAGCTGCATTCAAGGGAAAGGCCACATCCCCGGATGCTGGGAAAATGAAAACCCCTCTCCATACAATAGCCAGGGAATCATCACATGAAAATGGAGGTTGATACAAAGAATATTGTAACTCTGAAGTGGGACAGCTCAGCCTAGGAAAGCAGATTATGGGGGCTGGAAAGATTGCTCAGCAGTTAAAAGTGCTTGCTTGCAAAGCCTGATGCCCCGGGTTCAATTCCCCAGTACACAGGTAAAGTCAGGTGCACAAAGTGATGCATGAACCTGGAGTTTTTTTTGTTTGTTTGTTTTTGTTTGCAGTGGCAGGAAACACTGGTATACTCTCTCTCTTTCTCTCTTTGTCTGCCTCTTTAGCTGTGTCTCTATCTCTCAAATAAATAAATAAATAAATAAAATTTTAAAAATGTTTTTTATTATGGTTAATGTGGAAAAGCACCAACACAGACATGGAGTTAAGGAATATTCATTACCATCTGTTCTGCTCAGAGGGAGGTTAGCTACCATTGTCTGAGAGGGTAAAGAGATATTTGCCACCCCAATGTGGATCTAAGGCAAGAAATGGCAGTTTCTGTAGAGAGCCGCCTGGTGAGTACTTCAGGTTTTGGAGGCTCTATAGAGTCTGTTTCTCCTGTTTAACTCTGCCGTGTAAGAAACTGGGAATGCCTGTGGTCTAATAAAACTTTATTGACTGGAACAGAAAGTGGGGAAATTTGACCCATGGACTGTGTGGTACCTTACTGAGTCCTGGTCTGGGAAGACACTTTATCCCAATGGGAGCTTGTTGAGCTTAGTCAGGTGTGTGGTTGTTTAGGGGCTGAGGCACGAGCCTGAAGATGGGTCTAGTGTGGGTACCTCCTGTGCAGTGGCTGGGTCCATACCCTGACTCAACTAGTCCATATTGATGGAGGCCGTGCCTCAGTTTCCCCACTCTGAATAGAAAGTTCCTTATGATTGTTACTCATCGAAACAGTACAGTGTGTGAAGACTTTGGTACTTAATGCCCACACCTTGCTTTCTGTTATCTCTCCCCTTCCTAAAGTCTCATTGCTATGAATTAGGAGCAAGGCAGCTTTTTTCCTGATAGGTCATGTAACAGGGGAATTGGAATTCTTTGCAATACACCAACAAACCTAGAGTACCAGCATCCTTTTTTTGTCTATTTTATTTATTCATTTTCAAACAGAGAGATAGAGATAGAGACGAGAGAGAGAGAGAGAGAACACCAGGGCCACCACCTTGTGGATCTGGCTTATGTGGGTCCTGGGGAATGGAACCTGGGGCCTTAGGCACTGGAGGCAAGTGCCTTGACCGCTGAGCCATCTCTCCAGCCCAGGTCAGGCTTTTTTGACTCATAAATTCCTTCTGGGCTCATAGAGGTTTAGAAAAGACAGATCAGAGGGTGAGATGTTGCTAGGGGAGGTCGCTCCGAGGTAGAGAGCACTTGCCTAGTATGTACAAAGCTCTGGGTCTGAGCCCCAGCACTGAAAAAAAATAGTGATTCATTCATGATCAGGAACAGGTTCTTTTCCACGATAAGAGCGAGATTAGCATGCCTCTTTTGAGGAAGAAGAATAATAGCTAACATTGACTGAACCGGTTGAAAGTACTTGTTTGATACAGATAGTAAGTTGAGGTCCCGAGAGGGTAAGATTCCCCCAGAACACACAGATACTGACGGATGCCAAGATCTGGACATGATACCTAAATTCCAGAGCCCATGCTTCCAATTTCTTTTTTTATTTTATCATTTTCAAGCAGAGATACAGAGAGAGAGAGAGAGAGAGAGAGAGAGAGAGAGAGAGAGAGAGAGAGAGAGAGAGAGAGAGCACCAGGGCCACCACCTTGTGGATCTGGCTTCTGTGGGTCCTGGGGAATTGAACCTGGGGCCTTAGGCACTGGAGGCAAGTGCCTTAACCGCTGAGCCATCTCTTCAGCCCCCATGCTTCCAATTTCACTGGAAATTAATCAGGGGAGAGAGGACTTTCTGGAATGACTTTCTACTATGCAAAAACACTGCGCTAAGTCCCCCATTTAAGAAAAAGTTATATTTCAGGGGTAAAAGTTTTGAAAAGTTAATGAGGCTGATCTAGAAATGTCCCGAGCCAATGAGAGTCAGACCTGTATCAGCTAGAGGAGAGTTTTATTCACTCTAGCTGACCAAACCTTGGGTAACCCCGAAAAGACATTGGCCTGGAGCCCTAGGTGGTAGGTGGTGTATAGTTTGGTCACAGAGGTGTTCAGAGATGTGTACGTGACAATAAATGTTGCAAGTTTAATCAAACGAGTAAAAACACAAGAATGTAACAGCTCCAAGAAACAGAGGTTTAAACAGAAGTTTACAATGGGTTTTGGGCATGAACAGTGCATGGTAATCAATACATTCTCATTTCTCTTATCTAAGACTTTGCTGTGTTTAAAGACCTTGCTGTGTTTACGGTTCTCAAGCACCAACTCTGCTTCACTAATTTTCAGTAATCTTCCCTTACAAAGCCAAGTGTCTCTTCCATTCTTGTTTTGAGACGGGAACTTGCTATGTAGCTCAGGCTGGACTTGAACTCAGTCCTCAGGCCCCAACCTCCTGTGCTGGGATGATAGGTGTGTGCCGCCATAGTGATGATCAGTTTTTGGTGTTCAGTGTCTGGCAGCCTCTTAGAGGAGGAAACTTCTGGTTTAGTTTGTGTGATGTGTTAGTTACTTTCTCCTGCCTGTGACCAAAGACCCAACAAGAAGCACCTTCAGGAAGGAAGTGAATTAGTTTCCTTTCACATTGCTGCAACAGAGTAGCTGATAACTGAGGGAGAAAGGGTTTATGTCAGCTCACAGTCCAAAGTTACAGTCCATTTCAGCAGAGAAGGCATTGCGGGTGGAAGGAATATGGAGCAGAACTGGTCACATGACATCCACGATCAGGACGCAGACAGCTTTCTTGGTGCCATAGCTTTGAACCCATAGTTACTGCGGGTCTTCCCACCTCAATTAACCTAATAAAGATAATTTCTCTGGACCGGCATGTCCAGAGGTTCATTCCCTCAATTCCGAGTCTTGTCAAGTTGATGGTCAATATAAACCCTCACAGAAAGGGTTTATTTCAGTTTCCAGGTCACTATCCATCATGGTGGCAGGCGCTTGAGGTAGCTGTTCACATTCAGTCCACAGCCAGGATGCAGAGTGATGCGTGTAGTGTTCAGCTGGCTTTTTTATGAAATAGTACTGGCCACATGGTGGATCCTGTCATCTCAATGAACCCAAACTAGAAAATCCCTCACAAATATTCCCATAGATTTTTTTTCTCAACCCTGTCATGTTGATTACCAGAGATTAACCACGATGGTGGACATCCCTACTTTTCTTCATAATGACCTCAAACGGAGATATCTATAGGGCTTTTACCCCGGACCCAGTACTTTTGAGGAGGCTCTGTAAGGAAGTGATCGGGCTGAAAACCGGTTTTAGGATGAATGGACACAGAGAATACCCTTGCAAGTTTGAAAGAAGTCCTGTATGCAGTTGGTTCAAGCAATGTTATTTTGACAGCGAGCATGGGTTTTATTTAGGAAAATACTCTGATCTGCTCAGGGTGAAAAGAAAGATCGGAAAAAGAGCCAGAAGAAAGCGCCAAGGCCAGGAGTTCAGACCTGGGTGATGACTCCAGGTGACATTCAGAATCCAGTCTCCTGACCCAGGATCACAGCAGAGCGTCACGACCTTCCCTTTTCTGCCTTCCTAGACGTGCGAGGCTGCGGTGAGGGGTGTTTCCTTGTACAGTCGCTCGAGAGATGCTAATTTTAACCTGATTTTTTCTTGGCTGTGAGGACTGAACAGCTGAGAAGGGGTGGCAGACACCGATCTGCTATAAGCCTGGGAACATTTTAGTTATGTGATTCAGGAGGAAGAGAAGAAAGGAAAGAACACAGTTGTGGTTTCTTTTTTTTTTTCTCTTTCCATGTTTTCTTCCTGCAGGTGTGTGTGTGTGTGGGGTGCCTGTGTGTGCATGTGCGTGTGAAAGCCAGAGATTGACATGGAGTGTCTTCAAATATCACTTTCCCCTTTATTTCTCAAGGTAGGGGCTCTCATTTGAGCTGAAAACTTGCTGATGTGGGTTGTCTAAGCTAGCCTGGTCTCCACTTCCTGGGAGGGCTGCCGTATCTACTTGGCATTTATGTGCTGGGGGTCTGGACTTCTGTCCTCACGTCTGCACTGAGCCATCTCCTAGGCCATAGCTTCACTTTTTAAAACTGCCTTTTTTAAATAGAAAAATTAGCATATACTAACTATACCCAGTGGAAGCGTCTATTCCAGAAAACAGCCAGTGATGTTTGGGAAGGAATTGGATCTTTTGGTCAAGCCTCACAGAATCTGTAAGTCCTGATTCTTTGATGTTTCTTCCTTACTGTTGAGGACTTTAACAAATTTTATTATTATTATTATTATTATTATTTGAGGCAGGGTCTTACTCTAAGCTGGAACTCGCTCTATAGCCCACAGTGACTCACAGTGATGTTCCTAGCTCAGCCTCCCGAGTGCTGGGATTAAGGTTGTGAGTCAAGGGCCAGGCATAGTGGCTCACTCCTTTAATCCCAGCACTCCGGAGGCAGAGCTAGGAGGATTGCTGTGAGTTCCAGGTGAGGCCAGCCTAGAATTGCAAAGTGACTTCCAGGTCAGCCTGGGCTGGAGTGAGATCCTGCCTGGGGGTGGGGAGGAAAGTGTGAGTTAAGCCTGACTTGGAGGTTCATGCCTTTAACCCCAGTATTAATTAGGAAGACTGAGGCAGGAGGATTGCCATCAATTCAAGGCTAGTTTGGACTATAAGAGTGAGTTCCAGGTCAGCTGGGGATTGAGACCCTGTCTCAAAAGACCAAAACCAAAACTATCACAAGAAACAACGAAGGTAGGAGTGACCACACCTGACTCCTTTTTAAACTTTCAAATATTATCTTTTATTTTTAGAGGTGATGATTCATCCAAGGAGAAGAAAGATGATGTAATTCTCGGAAGAAAACTCAATGTATTTTCAGAACCTCTTTTTCATTTTCCTTATACATTCTATATTTCTGTGTGTTTCTTGCTCCCTCTTCTGTTCAGTCTTGCCTCTGGATCTTTCCACATTGTGTAAACATGGTGCTTAGCACTGCTTGAAACTGGTCCTATTATTGTCATTGCTGAGATTTCCTGCCTCACTTTTAAAAATTGAGGTGAAATTCACACAACGTAAAATTATCTGTGTTCAAGTGCATCATTTGATGGCATTTCTGAGATCCACAACCAGCCTCTGTGAGATGCCAGGACATTTTCTCATCCCAAAGGGAAAACCCTGTCTCCATGATGTCACTTCCTGTTTTCCTTCCCTCAGCCCAGACCCCAGTCTCCTTTCTGTGTCTGGATTTACCTTTCTGTTATGTCATGAAAATGGGATAAAAATGTGAGCTTTTGTGTCTGAGTTCCTTTTTTTTTTTAAAAAAAATTCTATATTTAATTTTTTTTTTTTGAGGTAGGCTCTTGCTCTAGCCCAGGGTGACCTGGAACTCACTCTGTGGTCTCAGGCTGGCCTCAAACCATCAGAGATCCTCTTACCTCTGCCTCCCAAGTGCTGGGATTAAAGGTGTGTGCTACCATATTGGGCTATTCTTTCTTTTTGTTTTTAAAAATTTATTTGCAAGGGGAGGAGAGAGAGAGAGAAGGAGAGAGAGAGAAAGAGAGAGAGAGACAGAGAGAAAGTAAGTGAGAATGGGCACGCTAGGACTCATGCACGCATGTGCCACTTTGGGCATCTGGCTTTACCTGGGTCTGGGGAAATTGAACCCCTGTGGGACCCTGCTAAAAGGGGCATGGAGGATGTAGGGTTTTGCTGAGTCTGGCAGGCTTCTGGGACTGTCTCCTTCTGATAAGGAAGTTGAGGCAAAATCTGAGAGCCCCTATAAATCTTAGCAATCCTGAACACTCCAGCCCCCAGGCAGGCCATAGTTGTCCCCTGTGATAAGCAAGCAGTTCAAAGCTTAATTTAGTCCAGCTGCAATAACAAACCTAAACAATAAGGTTACATTTCCTCTGCTGACATCACAATTCTATACATATCCATGTATATCACGTAGCCCCCTCAATTTATCTATGCAGAATAGGTATCCAAAGAATACTGGCCCCCTACCAATCAAACTCATGAGCTGCTCACAGATCTTGCTTCCTATGCTTCTACCTCTGACTTTCCTCTATATAAGCAACTGCTCTCTATACAATAAAATGAGAACTGCCCACTGCCGCGTTCTCCCGAGAGTCCTCATCTCTTGTTCGGCTCACAGCTATTCCAAGCCTCTGCTCACCCAGCCCCGTGGGCGAACAGGGAATTGATGCGCGCTGCAACTCCCTAACTAACCCATGGACCCAGAAACCCCTGGCTGGCAGACTTTGCAAGCAAGTGCATTTAACCGTGAACCATCTCCCTAGTCCTGCCAGCACTTAAATCTAGATAAAATTTTGCTACAATTCATTTGATGTATCAATCTTATTCCCTTCCTACTCCTGGCCACTTTCATTTTATTTATTTTATTATTAATGATTACTAATTTGATTTATTTATTTGATTATTAATGATTGTCTTAGCCTTGTTTCTTGTACCTTTGTGTAGATGTGTATTGTACTGACTTATTGCTCATTCTTAGGGGGACAATAGCTTTTTTTTTTTTAAACTTTCTGTTGGTAGCTTCCTGAATCATAGACCATAAACCATTATGATTCCCTCTCCATCCTCCCCTGTATCTCTTCCCCCTCTTAATTAGTCTATTTTGTTTCAGTGTCATCATCTGTTCCTCCCATGATGTGTAGGTATTATTTATAAGGCACTGTGAAATTATGAATATCAAGGCCATTTTATATCTGGAAGTTTGCATTGTGAGCAGTCCTCCCCTTCCTTTGGCTCCTACAATCTTTCCTCCACCTCTTCCACAATAGACCCTGAGCCTCGGGAGGTGTGACAGAGATGTCCCAGTGCTGAACACTCCACTGTCACTTCTTCCCAACACTATGGGGTCTTTTGCATTATCCCAGTGGTCTCCACCACCTGTTAAAGAGAAGCTTCTCTAGACAAGAGTGAGAGTAGTATTATAATATGGGTATGCTCATTTTTTTAAAAGTGCATATAAGGCAGTTTGGTGGCCATGATATATGCATTTAGCCAGACAACAGCAGGCATTAATCCCCAGGGGCTCATGACCTCCCCCACCATAGGCTTTTGACCAGGTCTTCAGTACCAGGCATGCCTTCCCTCCCGTGGAGCGGGCCTCCATTCCAATTAGAGAACAGTTGGTTCCCCCACAACAGACGTGCCACTATTGCCCCAGTTGTCCCATTTGGCCTGGCTGGCCCATCTTAAGGCTTTCAAGGTCCACTGCTGTTCGCCACCGTTGATGACTTCTCTCTCCCACAGGGCTGCAGGCAGCCAGAGCTTTTTCCAGCTTTCTGTCAGCTGGTGAACAGGGAGGAGGTTTCCAGCTCCGCTCCAGCTTGATTTCTCAGTGACCTGCTGCCCAGGCATGTGTGGTCTTCAGCAATGGGGTCTTACCATCTCATTCTGGTGAGCAACCAAGAGTGTTGGATATGGCCTGTAATGTTTTGGGGGCCTCAGGAACGTCCCTGACCAACAACTCACTGGAAGGTAACCCTGGCATCCCTGGCACTGAAGATTTTTTAGTAACAATCTATGGCTACTGGGTGTGCCATTACCCAAAGAAGTGGGTTTCCATATGGCTTATTCTAAACCTCTTAAATTTTGACTAACCCTCCTCCCACCCTTCCTTTACTCAATCCCTTCCCCTGACCCCCTTAGGCCGTTGCTCCCCTAGTAATCTGTCCATTTACTTACATATATGCAAAACCCTCCCTCCCTTAGAGCCCCTGTCTAGCTTTCTGGCATTTAGACTTGTATGTGACTGGAGTAAAAGTCAGTAGTAAAAAAAGACAGTAAGTTTTTAAAAATTCTTTTTAAAAATATTCATTTTCAAGCAGATTTATCTATATATCTATATCTATATCTATATCTATATCTAATCTATATCTATATCTATATCTATATCTATATCTATATCTATATCTATATCTATATCTATATCTATATCTATATCTATCTATCTATCTATCTATCTATCTATCTATCTATCTATCTATCTATCTATCTATCTAGAGAGAGCACCAGGGCCATCACCCTGTGGGTCTGGCATATGTGGGTCCTGGGGAATTGAATCCGGGGCCTTAGTCACTGGAGGCAAGTGTCTTAACTAACCGCTGAGCCATCTCTCCAGCCCTAAAAATTCTTTATATGCAAAAGGAAAGTGTGAATGCCAAGGTTAGAGAAGGAAAGTGGCTTCTGTGAACGTCCATTCTAAGAACATGTGACCTTCTTTCTGGGCAAGAGACATTGTCAGCAGCATTTTTTCTGACAGACATTTCCGGAAGGATCATGCCAACTGTTTCCCAAGCTTGCTGTCTTTCAAGGGACCTCAGAGCCCTTATCTGCTGCCCTCAAGGGGAGTCTGTTCCCCATCCACCCAAGGCAGTTCTGTTTCTGCAGGGGAGACATTTGGGTTTCTGTCGTGATTTCCCCTCCAGGAAACTACTCAGGTGGTTCTTGGGCTCCAAAAGAACATTCCAGACTTCAGTGTGACATCGTCTGCAAGGGCTGGCAGCGGGGAGCTGTTCCTCACTGCCATCGGCAGGACCTTTGTAGTCAGGAGTCTCTTTCTTCCTCACACACCATTCCTCTTGCCAATAGGTCACAGCCAAAGTCAGCAACTCGTACATACAGGCCAGGTTTCAAGAGTTTGGGAGTGTGTCCCTTGAGCTTCTACCATGAATGAGATTTATCCAACTTCTCTTTCAAAATTAAGCATTAAGAAGTTCAGAAAATAGTATTTAAGCTTTGAGAATAAGACAAAATGGGTACTATTACGTGTGTGTGTGTGTTTGTGTGTGTCAGTTACTGTCTTGTTGCTGGGACAAAACACTGGATCCGGAGCAGCTTATGGAAGAAAAGGGTTTATTTTTGCTACAGTTAAAAAAAATATTTTATTTATTCATTTTCAAGCAGAGAGATACAGAGAGAGATAGAGATAGAGGTAGAGAGAAAGAGAGAGAGAGAGAGAGAGAGAGAGAGAGAGAGAGAGAGAGAGAGAGCGCACCAGGGCCACCACCTTGTGGGTCTGGCTTACATGGGTCCTGGCGAATTGAACCCGGGGCCTTAGGCACTGGAAGCAAGTGCCTTAACCACTGAGCCATCTCTCCAGCCCTTTGCTACGGTTTTGAGGGGGAGTTTCAATACACTGGAGCAGGAAGCTGACTCACATCATCACACATCCACGGCAGCAAGGACTCAGCAAGAGAAGGAGCTGTTTCTGGACACCCAAAGGGCTGGATTCTAAAGTCCCAAGGTCAATCCCCAGGGACACGGCTTATCTCCAGCAGGGCTCCACCTCCCAAAGGCTCCACCAGCTGGACACTAAGTAGGAGGCTTAGTCACAAACTCCTAAGGTCTGGAGGACATTTCTCATTCAAACCACCCATTGGAGGGAGTGGGAGTGGAGCTCAGTGGGTAGAGTGTTTGCCTAGAATGCATGAAGTCCTGGGTTGGATCCCCAGCACCACATCAAACCAGGCCTGGTAGAGCCTGGAATCCCAACTTGTGGGAGGTGGAGCAGGAGGATCAGAAGTTCAAGGTCACCCTCAGCTACATAGTGAATTTGAGGCCAGCCTGGACCATAGGAAACTCTCAAAAGAAATTATTAGACTATAAATTTTAAAAATTTTCATGTAAAATCTAGATTTTACATGTGTAATGGAAATTCATTAAACTATTGGGTCTTACATTTTAAAAATTCTATAAAGCACAAGTCCTATTTTTTTTTTTTTTGTTTTTTCGAGGTAGGGTCTCACTCTAGCCCAGGCTGACCTGGAATTCACTCTGAATCTCAGGGTGTTCTTGAACTCATGGTGATCCTCCTACCTCTGTCTCCCAAGTGCTGGGATTAAACGCGTGCGCCACCACGCCTGGCACAAGTCCCATTTTTATTAAAAAAAAAAAATTCCAGTTAGACATGCAGGTCTGTGAGGCACATATCAACCCTCTGTGCTAACAGTCTGCCCAGAATTTGAGGATGTACCCATGGAAAAATGTTCATGGTGGAATTAAAAACATTTTTATTAACATATTTATTGTCAATAATTAGATATATTGTATGAGCAAATCTTGTGGTAGTACCCCACTTCCCTCCTCCCTGTCCACAACCCTTTGGGGACCCTACTCAGTGGGCATACTGGATCAGTCCATGGGGCAGGGGGTTATGAACTGCACAAGAGGTAGCCATTTTTTTTCTTTTTGTATTATTGCTGAGGGGGGCAATGTCTTTGGATATTCTCCCCCACCATGGCTCTTACAATCTTTCCGCCCCCTCTTCCACTCAGTTCCCTGAATCACAGTGGGTGAATTTTAAGTCTGCTTTGCAGGCTTTGCAATCAAACATCTATATCCACTGAGCCATCTCTCTGGCCCTTGGATGAGTTTTTAGTCTCTCCAGAATTCACTGCCATCTGTAAAAAGAAGCTTCTCTATCTTAAGTGAGGGGAACACTGCTTTATGTGCATAAGTATTTACAGGGCAATCTGGTGGGCATTTAGCCAAACAACAGTGGTAATTTCCTCCTTGAACTTCTGATCTTCCTGGCCCTGAGTCCTTCGACTGGGTTGTCAATATCAGGCATGAATTCCCTCCCGTGGAGTGGGCCTCCAATCAATGAGCAGTTGGTTACCCCCATAACAGACACACCACATTGATGCTGCACCCCTGACTACAGACATGTGGTCATGCATGTCTGGGATCCTTAGAAGCAAGAAGAATAAATCTTGCTGGTCTCCACCAGCTGTGCAGAGTACCTTTCCTGGATGTGGACGGAAGGAAGAAGGTTTCAGCTTTCCAGTCTTCTTTCTTGCTTTTAGGCTCTCTTCTCAAGCTGATGGGATGTAGGTTTTCCCAAGTGGGATCCTTGAAGCAGAAATGAATTCATCCTCAGAGAAGCCTTACGGGGAAAGAACAGCCCTAGAGTGTATTTTGGGGCCTGGCCATCCAGCCAGGAGAGAAAGGGCAGCAGTTGGTTGGACCAGGTCCACAGCCCTCTCTGCATGTCGTTAGCCTTCTGCTTCATACATATGTCACCCTCCTGCTTCAACCGAGACAAGAACCAAGGAAACATTATTCAGAATTTGGACTGAAAATAAGATCACGCACCGAATATGAGTAAAAGAATTTTGACTATTTTTTGAGACAGAGTCTCATTCTAGCCCAGATTGATCTAGAACTCACTACCTACATAGCCCAGGCTAGCCTCAACTTATGGCCACCCTCCTATCTCAGTCTCCCAAGTGCCGAATTTTAAGCAGAAACCACAGAAACATGTTGGTTCTGCGCTCTGTCTCTTTAAAACTCTTTTAGATGTTAATTTGAATCTCATGAGCTGCGAGCTGGTGCTGGCTGCCACAGGTACTCTGGTAAGTGCTTTGCATATTTGAATTTATGAATCCCCTGGAGAACATTTGTTGAGGGCTTACAATATGCCCAGCACTATTTTGGGCACTTACTGTGTATTCACTCACCCAAAGCTCCACATCTTGGAAAGTGAAGCACAAAGAATTGAGTCACTTGCCTCGCTGAGGTCTTCCATCTAAACAGCAAAGCCAGGATTTAGACGTGGGCAATGTGAGTTACCTTCCCACCTCCGTCTTTCACTGGGCAAAGCCACGCTCTGATATTCCTTGTGAGGAGTGAAGTGTGGAAGCCATGGTCACGGTCAGCACTAGGTGCGAGCAGGTCATTGACCTGACATGTCTTCTGTGGTTGTGTCCTTTCTCAGTTTTTCTTATGAACACTTTTATACAAGCATATAATGTATTTTGAGCTTATTCCTCCAATTACCCTTCTTTTAATTTTATCTATTTTTTTGGGGGGGGGGCAGACCAGGGTCTCTTGTCACTGTCAATGAACAAAAGATGCAACACTTTTTACATCTAAAAAAAATTCAAAAATGAGCAAAAAGACCTGAACAGATGTTTCTAAATCAGAGACACACTGGGCTAGAGAGATGGCTCAGTGGTTAAGGCACTTGCCTCCAGTGCCTAAGTCCCCGGGGTTCAATTCCCCAGGACCCACATAAGCCAGACCCACAAGGTGGTGGCCCTGGTGCTTGCTCTCTCTCCCTCCCCCCCTCTCTCTGTATCTCTCTGCTTGAAAATGAATAAATAAAATATTAAAAAAAATAAATCAGAGACACAAATGTCCAGTGAGGACAAGAAGGAATCAAAAGAGAAAGGGAAGGGACTGGAGGCCACGCAATCACCTTCAAGGTCAGCCTCCAATAACCTAAAGACCTCCCATTGAAGCCTATTTCTTCAAGACTCTACCAACTCCTATTGTTATCACTCTGGGGATCCAGCCTTTAACTCGAGGCTGTTCAGAGGACCCTGAAGATCCAAACGAGAACAGACCTGTTCTCTGCTCATCATGGTAACCGTAAAGTTTCTCTGAGTTGGGAACCTGGAGATATTAAAACTCCACCATAAGCTGAAGTGGGCCAGCCTCTGAGGTGGGCAGCCCCTGGGTTGGACCACTCACTGGGATGGGTCTACTGGGGGCTAACAATGACACTGTGTTGGGCACAATCTGGTAGAAGAATGGATAGATCATTTCACAGGATCTGTCCATCCGTTATCATACAAGATATAGGATACGTGTTCTCATAGGACAAATCCAATGATGATTCGTTTCCCACTTTCCTGCGGTTTTCTATATATTATCACAATCATGGTCAATCACGTTTGAGACAGTCAGAAAAATGAATAAGGGCTTTCGCATTTTTATTCTGGCTCTAAAAATGATCAATGCTCATTGTAAATGATTCAGGTCATATACAGAAGTATAAAGAAGAAAGAAAAATAGCTCCGTGTCTGTCACCCAGAGATAAATACTGCTAACATCTCCATGGTTATCCACCTAGATATTTATTTGGGCCCATATATATTATCATCTATTTCAAAAAGCAAGAATTGTCTTCAGCACATTTGGGATCCTTGGAATGCTTCTCCAACCTACTGAAGCGATGAATCCATTTTTATTCTGTCTTTACCCTTCAGTGCACTTTTCTCTGCCTAAACTGCTTAATTAGTTGGTCCTTTTAATTCTGTAATTTCTACTTTTTTATGCTTATTTTCCTTAGGCCTTTTCTGTTCTTTTTCTAACTTTTTAAAAAATATGTATTTTTTAATTTAGTTACTTGGAGAGAGAGACAGAGAGAGAGAGAGAGAGAGAGAGAGAGAGAGAGAGAGAGAGAGAGAGAGAGAGAGTTTTGCCACGTCAGGGCCTCTTGCCACTGCAAATGAGATCCAAATGCAAGCGCCATACAAAGCTTCTGGCTTTACTTGGGTACTGACCCTGCTCTTAAGACTAGAAGCATGGAAGTCTACAGTAAATAAACCCTTTCTGTTTGGGTCACTTTAGAGTAGAGGCTATGGGGAAGCTGGTGGCCTTTTCAGATGACAGTCTTGGACAGATGGCTTGGCCATTTACTTTTGTTTGGGAAGCTAGAGGCTAATAACCATAGCATCTGAGATGCAATTAATTCAACTTAAGGATGGAAGAAAAGAATTAGAGCTTTTCTTTTTCTGCTAGATGAACGTGTAACACTCGCTCTAAATGTCACCACGGAAGGACATGTCACTCTCTAGAAACTCAGCATTGTGCCCGGATGGTGGACTGAGGGGCCTGACATTCTTCATAGGTTTCTCTGACTTATTAAGGCAGGAAGTTTCTGGAAATCATATTTCTCTGGCTGATTTATTTAGTATGGCAAGTCGATTAAATTGTGGAGTCCACATCTTGAGTATAAAATCTTCCCTTCTAGAAGGGTTTCTGGGAGCTCAGACTCTAGTTGACTAAATCAAAGCAGCCACCATTCAGAAGCCACTGTGACCTGCGTCAGGTGTCTGACATCTTTGAATCTTGGTCTCTTCTCCTAGAAGATAATAATAATGTAAAAATCGAGCTGCTGAGTGCATGAAATATACAGGCAATTTTCACAGTATTGACTAGAGTCACGGACCAAGCAGAAGAAGCATGGAGTGCAGCACTGGAGTGGAGTTCTTTTTGTGTTCTTAGTTCCTGGGTGACGGGGACATCAGGGCTTCTAGGAGAGGAGTGTGGCTAATTAGGACCAAGGATTGCCGAGGGAGCTCAGAGCACTAGGGAGAGAGAGAGAGAGAGAGAGAGAGAGAGAGAGAGAGAGAGAGAGAGAGAGAGAGAGAGAGAGAGAGAGAACGAGCGAGCACCAGGGCCACCACCTTGTGGGTCTGGCTTATGTGGGTCCTGGGGAATTGAACCCAGGGCCTTAGGCACTGGAGGCAAGTGCCTTAACCTCTGAGCCATCTCTCCAGCCCTCAGTATTTTTAAAAAAATATTTAATTTATTTATTTGAGAGAGAGAGAGAGAGAGAGAGAGAGAGAGAGGGAGAGAGAGAGGAGAGAGAGAATATGGGCACACCAGGGCCTCCAGCCACTGCAAAGGAACTCCAGACACATGCTCCCTCTTGTGTATCTGGCTTTTACATGGGCACGGGGGAATTGAACTCAGGTCTTTCTGCATTGCAGGCAAGCGCCTTAACCACTAAGCTATCTCTTCAGCCCTGCATTTCAGTATTTTAACAGCTTCAGGAGAAGGAGAAAGCACAGAGCCCAGTTTATGGCACACCGGAAGCACACGATCATGTAAATTATTGTTCCTGGTATTATTATTATTTTAAACTATTTTTTAAAAGTATTTTTATTTATTTATTTGTAAGCAGAGAGAGAGAGAGAGAAAGAGAGAGAGAGAGAAGAGAGACAGACAGAGAGAATGGGTGTACCAGGGCCTGTAGCCACTGCAAACTCCAGATGCATGTGCCATTTTGCACATCTGGCTTTATGTGAGTACTGGGGAATTGAACCCAGGTTGTTAGGCATTGTAGGCAAGCGCCTTAGCCACTGAGCCATCTCTCCAGCCCCCTTATTTAAAATTTTTTTTATTGACGACTTCCTTAAGTACAGACAATAAACCATGGTAATCCCCTCTCACCACACCCATTTTCTCCCTCCTAAATAATAATAAAATAATATAACATATATAATAATTAGAATAATAATAATTATTACTATTTTGGTTTTTTGAGGTAGGGTCTCACTCTAGCCCAGGCTGACCTGAAATTCACTATGTAGTCTCTGGCTGACTTTGAACTCATGGTGATCCTCTTCCCTCTGCCTCCCGAGGGCATGGTAGTTTTTTGTTTTTTGAGGCAGGGTTTTCTTCTAGTTCAGGTTGTCCAAGAATTAATTCTATAGACCAGGTTGTCCTAGAACTCACAGAAATCCCCCTACTATCTCAAATGAAAAACTAAGGGATGAGCCATCAAGTCGGACCCCTATTATTACTTTCAAGCAGAAATATTTTTTCTATTTTTGCATGTGTGTGGTGTGGAGTGTGTGGAGTGTGTTTGTATGTGTGAAGATTTGTGGGCCCCTCTTGTGTGTGCCTGCAAAGGCTAAAGAAGAATGTCAAATGTCCTTGTATTGGTCAACCATGTATTTCTCTCCTTGGGACAACATCTCTCCCTCAACCCAGAGCTGCTGTCTGGCAGTGTGCCCCAGTGACTGTCTGTCCAGTGACTGTCCAGCGGTGCCCATCCCTCATGGACTGGGGTTACAGATGTGTGTAGCCATGACTAGTTTTTGCTTTCTCTCTCTTCCTTCCTCCCTTTCTTCTTTTATTCTATAGAAACTTTGTATGAACAAATCATGTGTTGGTACCATCATTTCCCTCCTCCCTGCCCCATTCTCTGAGGGCCCTCCTCTGAGGAACTGCTGGAATTCCCCATGGGGTTCTGGGTTATGAGTTGGGAGAGCAGCAGTCAGTCATGGGGGGGAATGCCTCTGGATATTCCCTCTCACCCCATGACTCTTACAATCTTTCTGCCCCTCTTCCACAAAGTTCCCTGAGCCCTGGTGGGTGAGTTTTAAGTCTACATTAGTGTTGAGCTCTCAGCAGCTTCTGGACTTCTGCTTTGGAACGTTTTGAGTCTCCTCAGTGTCTGTCTTCATCACCCTGGTGCAGGTTGTCAGGCTCTCGGTGGGAGCAGCTCTCTTGCTGGTCTCTCCACTTCCTCTGCAGTATCACCTGGGCCCTGGATGATGTGTGAGGGGTGGTTCATCTCCTGCCACGGAGTCAGCTGTCTTTTCTTATATTGTTGATAGGTTTTGGTTGTCCTTTGTTCTCCCTACCTTTTGAAAAAGAAAAACAGATTCTCCAACAAAGAGTGAGATCAACATAGCCTAAAGGGAATAAATATTGTTAATTTAGAGAGACTTTTATGGGTGTAGCCTCACTTTGGGCCAAAGACTCATGGGAGCTTCTCCTTGGAGTCCATAATTTTGGTCTCTACAGGATTCTGACTTTGTTCCCAATTGAAGCTATGGTGTCCTTACCACTGAGTGAATCTCTTAGCCAATCAGAGAGATATTAGTTACCCACTAGGCTGGGTACCACTATTGTGTAGGTGTGTACATCTTTTCATGTTGATTGTTTTGTATAGCAGTATGACCAGCTTTTAAAAAATTTTTTGTTTATTTATTTTCAAGCAGATAGAAGAGATACAGACAGAGAGAACGGGCATGCCAGGGTCTATAGCCACTGCGAACAAACTCCAGATGCATGCACCACTTTGTGCATCTGGCTTTACATGGGAACTGGGGAATTGAACTTGAGTTGTTAGGCTTTGCAGGCAAATGTCTTAACCAATGAGCCATCTCTCCAGCCCATGACCAGCTTTTTTCATGGATTTTGGGATCTCTGGCCTGAGAGTCCTCCATGTTTAATCAGCAAAAGCTCTTATCCTCTGGCCATCTTCCCCCCTTAGTCAGCTGCCTGCTGCTGGGATGAACCTCCAACAAGGCACAGTTCTGGAAGGGAGGGATCTATTAAAACTATAGATCCAGCCGTTCCACAGGTCCAAACAGAGAGAGAAACCATCCCCAGCACTACACACACAACAGCAAACAGGCAGGGGGCAGAGAGAGATTTATTTCCCATTTATATCGCCTTAGGGTGGTATCTTGCAACCCTATCCCAGATTCCTTGACTTCCTGAGTCTCTGGAATTTCCTTCCTGCACTGCCAGGAAGGGGTGTTCATTTCTAGCTCCCCTGAGCCTCCTTACATCTGGACCCCTACTGAGAGGGCTGCCTTCTTGTGAACAACCTCAGAGACCCACCCAAGATTACTAAACAGGTCAAGTTGACAACAAAGCTTAACCATCATACCCCCTAGAGTATGACTATTTCTACAGCTGTTATGACTGTGCCTTTTTGCTGTCATTGTTACTCTGTCTGCAGAATGGTCATGGGCTTAAATGAGTGCGGTGGGTGGTTCCCTTTTGACAGTGGCATTTCTTAGGCAGGCTCCTGCTCCTCCACAGGTGATCTCACTCGGTCCTCACCAGGATGATACATTATTAAGCCATTTTACAAAGAAGATCAGACCACCTGCCTGGTTTCACGAAGCTGGGAAACAATGGCGCCCGATTCAAACAGAGAGTGCAGACACCAGACCCCCAAACATTGTTCATGAGCTTGAGAGGATGAGTGATAGCTGAAGATACAGTCATGAGTCTTCCTGGGAACCAGGAGCTCCAGGTTCAGTGAGACTGTGTTTCAGAGCTGGCCTGGGCTGGGCGTTCTGGGCTGGGGCCCTGCCTCTCCTGCTATGTGCCCACTGGCTGACCTTTTACTCTCTCTTCTTGCTGTCTGTCTTCCAGGTGGGTTTGGCCAGCAGATGTTGGCCTGTTGGGCCCCTGTTTTTCCTGCATCCCCGATAATAGGAATGCTTTATGGTGCTTCTCCACCTCAGTTTCAGCATCCCCCCAACCCACCGCCACCCCCAGGTCCTGTGAGCAGCTAACAGTCGCTTGCTTATTCTCCAAAGTGTGGTCAGTGGTTGGACTCTAAACCCTGCTTTCACCACTATAAATGCTTTATTTGAAACATCTGGAGTAAATGTCCTGTTGCCAAGACATGACTACCACTCCATCCAAAGCAGACTTAACAGTCTTTGGTTCAGTGAGCCCTGCCAGGGTCCCCACATGTCTAACTCTGCTCTAGGAACTAGGGACCTGGTCTTGCTCTGTTCCAGTCAACTGTCTCTGTTGCTGCGCAGAAAGAACCCAAACAAAAGCGGCTTGTGGAGAAATGGGTTTATTAGGTTTATGGACTGGAGGGGAGACTCCATCCTGGCAGGGAAAACGATGGCATGAGCAGAGGGTGGACATCACCTCCGCCACAGCACTGGAAACAATGGCAGGAAGGTGTGCCAAACACTGGCAAGGGGAAGCCGGTTTATACCCCATAAGCCCGCCCCCAACAACACAGCTCCAGTGAGATTCTAATATCCAAACTGCCATCAGCTGATGATTGATCAATCAGAACACATTCATTTCTTTGTGGGGGACACCTGGATCAAACCATGCCATGCTCTGAAGCGCATCACAGCCAAGTGCTATGATTGGTCTGCCGATTCTGGGAGAAAAAAAATGGTTGTATGAAAAGTCTGGTGGGCTAGAGAGATGGCTTGGCAGTTAAAGGTACTTGCTTGCAAAGCCTGATGGTCTGGGTTCGATTCCCCAGTAGCCATGTAAAGCTAGATGCACAAAGTGGCACATGCATCTGGACTTCATTTGCAGCAGCAGGAGGCTTTGGCATGCTTGTATTCACTCTCTGTCTCTTAGTCTCTCTCTCTCCCTCAAACAAATAAATGATATATTTTTTTAAAAAAAGAGGAGTCTGGGGCTGGAGAGATGGCTTAGTAGTTAAGGCGTTTGCCTACTAAGCAGAAAGTCCTGAGTTCGAGTCCCCAATACCCATGTAAAGCCAGATGCACAAGGTGGTGCATGTGTCTGGAGTTTGTTTGCAGTGGCTAGAGGTCCTGGTGCACCCATTTTCTCTCTCTGCCTGCCTCTTTCTCTCCTTCAATCTCAAATGAATAAATAAATAAAATTTATAAAAAAAGAAGAGTCTGATATGTGTGCCGACAATGACCTGAAGAAGAGAGTAATCTGACAGGTGAAGGGAGAATCCCTAACACAAAGATGTTGAGGATTGTCCTCACTTTTGGGGATATTCTGCCTATTTGTGTGTGTGTGTGTGTGTGTGTGTGTGTGTGTGTGTGTGTGTATACCTAATGTTATCAACAGGTAAATATAAAATCAATACCTTGAGCAGTAATAATACAGAAATCTTTACTAGGCATATAAAACTGGGTTTCATGATTTTTGTGTATGTCTATCATTGTACCTTGTTTATGGGTACCCCTCCCATTATTCTCTCTTGTCCCCCGATCTCATTGGCCGAAATGTCTCTCTTCTGCTTCATGTCATATATATGACATCCATATGTATGTATGTTCCACATTTGAGTTAGAGCATGTGATAAATTTGTCTCTTTTTTTTTAATTTATTGTCCATAATGAGTTACAACATTTAGTGGGCAAACAATGAGTTGTTATCCCCAATTCCCCGCTGCCCACCCCTCCCCAATCTGCTGGATAACCTCCTCCATGGGTCGTCTGGATCAGTCCTTGTGACAGGGGACCATGGATAGCCTAGTATTCAGCCAGGTTCTCCTGGCCATGCCTCTGGATAGTCTCCCCCACCACGGCTCTCACAGTCTTTCCGCCCCCTCTTCCGCATAGTTCCCTGAGTCGTGGTGGATGAGTATTAAGGCTGCTTTAAGGTTGTGAGCTTAGGGGTCTTTGTGTCGAAATCGTTGGTTTCTGTCTCACTGGCTTGTCCTGTGTTGATTGAATGGCTGTGGCTGTGGGCCCCTTGTTCATCCCGTCATTCTCTGCGGGGTTCCATTTGGATCCTCCACGATATGACTGTGGTGGGTCCTCTCTTGCCAGAATCTCAGCTATCGGCCTACGGTTGGTTGGTAGGGTTAGATGGGCCCCAGCTCTCTCACTGCATCCTGAAAAATACAAACACAATCTCCATCGGAGAGTG
>PVHP010022153.1:0-28892 GCA_004024765.1 Zapus hudsonius
AGATAGAAATCAGCACACAAGAGGAGACGGTTTTGCATTAAGACAATCGACTTGCTGGGTTGTGCCATGTCTTATTTAGTATGTTCAGCAGGTATCCAGCCCTCTGAAAATCATCAAAATAGGTTTTGGCAGTTAATTATTTAATGGCCAAGCAGGACTGCAGATCTGACTGATCATGCAACACAGACCATCAAAATCTCTGAAATAAAAACTACTGCACAGTGATAAGACCCACACATAGGGAAATTATCTACTCTTTCCATACCCCTAGGGTAGAAGGATCATTTTCAGTGATCACATTTGTGGTTCAACATGGAAAAAACAAGCAGACAATGATCAGTTTCTGCTGTTCCTACAGAGGAAGGCAAGACATTTACATGAGTGATTGTTCTAACTATAAGAGTTGGTTCAATTGCCTGTTTTCAGGTGAGGAAGTAAAGACCTGGAAAGTACAGATTCAGAGTTGCTACAGCTATGATCTTACCAATTTCAAATCAACACCAAACAGAAACACACTTTCTCCACAGCACAATATTGTATGGGTTCTACTGCCCATATTCCAATATTACCAGCTGTACTACACAGCACATTCTTATCTTCTGGTTCACAACTGAGACTAGAATTCAGTAAATTCCACATGACAGCAATGTCTCTTTAGCCCCTTCAAATCAGGAGAAAGTCCATGGACTTTTTCTCTTTTATAACATTGACATTTTATTTGCTATGGTTTCTAAATGCATGTGTGAGCATGTGTGTATATACCCATGTATATGCAAATGTGTATGCCTGTGCACGTATTGCATGTCGATATGGAGACCAGGAGACAACCTCAGGTGTTTTTCCTCAGGAACACCGTCCATCTGTTTCTGAGACATTATCTCTCATTGGCCTGGTGCTCACCAATCAGGCTGTACTGGCTGGCCATCAAGCCCAAGGGATCAACTTGTCTTTACCTCCCCAGCACTTGGACGACTAGTGTGCTTCCAAGACACGAACCCTTGAGGCTAAGCAACATCCAAACCACAATACCAGTCTTCTGCTAGGTTTGTAAATAACTTACCAAATCCAATATTTCCTCTCTATTTACTAATAAAAAACCCTCTCATTCTACTTTAAGAGAAGTCATACCCCTTTAATGTATCTATCATTCCATTTTCTATGTATCTATTATCTATCTATCACATCATCATCTATCATTAGTAAGGACCATAAATTCATAGTTTATCAATAATTTATAACATTATTTTACCTTATGATCTTGATGTTTGAATTCTCCTAGATTTGGTCATTGAAAATTCATTCCATAGTATGCCATTTCAGTATGTGTATGCTATTTTCTTCATCTGTTCATTGGGTGATGAATGTTTGCCTTGTTCTCATTTTTTATTTTTACATATATTTAATTTATTAATTTATTTGCAAGGAAAGAGAAAAAGAGAGAGAAAAGGAAAGAGATAAAAAGAATATATGGGTGCACCAGGGCCTCTAGCTGCTGCAAGCAAACTCCAGATGCATGCATCACCTTGTACATCTGGCTTTACATGATTACTGGGGAATCAAGCCCAGGTCATTAGGCTTTGCAGGCAAACACCTTAACTACTGGACCATCTCTCCAGCCTGATTGTTTCCATTTCTGAGCAACTGTAAACAGGGCAGTAATACACTTGGTAGTAAAAAGGTCTCTTCCACAGACGTTTCATTTCCTCTGGATGTATACCCACAATGAGGATTGTTGGATCAGATGGTATAATTTCTGTATAAATTTTCATAATGGCTGTGACATTTAGTGGTTAAGACAATTTCAATGCACTCATAGATAACTACTATAGAATCATACATATACACTTTAGAAATCATGAAAAGACACTGCTATCTCCAATTCCAGTGCCTTTTCATAGGAGTGCTTCTTGCCTCCCTGTATGCTGTTTGTGTGTCGCTTTTCCTTGTTGAGAACCTTTGTTCTCATCATTACCAACATGTTTAGTCACTTAATAGAATTAATCCTATAATACACCCAAAGTAGTTTCATAATTGCTTCATTATACCACTGCACAAACAAACCTGCTTAGGAGAGTTTTAATTTGTGTATAATTCTTCTCCCTCTCCCAACTTTCTGTCTCTACCAAAATGAGAGTATAGACAATCACAGATTTTATTCATAATTTTTGTATTACTTATTTCTTTTTATTTATGTGGCTGTGATATTTATTTGATATGCCATTAAGTTAATTATTTATGTTCTCTTCCACCTTCTCATGCTTACTGATTTGATTTCTGAACAAAAAAAGTATATGCAGGATATTATCATCCTTCAAGAGCAAGAAATGGCAGAGTTTACTCTCCAAGAAATGTTTCTCACCTCAGTACTCCATTCTGTATTCCTCTCAAACCTCTTACGGGTTATTTTAAAAACTCATTTTCTTTTTTTGCCAGTTTGATCCTTAAAGAAAAACAATGACAAGAAGATGAGCCTATCTTTTGCATTTTTCTTTGTTTCTCACACAAAATGCAGCATGTGTTTTCTTTGCATTTTTCTGTTTTCATATGACTTCTCTGGAAATCATTCTATATAAAATCATATAGATTGCTCTTTTACGTTGCACAGGACATTATAGTGTGCTTCATAATCTAGGACTGGATTTTTAGGTCATCTCCAATATTTTGTGTTATAAATAATATTAAGATAAATAGCCTAATGAGTACATTTTGCATTGTTCAGAGTATACATTCAGAATGAATTCCTAGACCTTATGAAAGCTGAAATTACAGGAATGGGTCACCATGTTTGGTTTATGAGGTGAGGATCAACCCTGGGGTCTTGTGCATACTAACTAGGTAAGTGCTCTACCAACTGAATTACATCCCTGGGCCCATCAGTATTCTTTTGTTATATCGTTCTCTGATTACAAGTGTTGTTGTACACCTTTATTATGTGTTTAAAAGAAAACATTATAGTTATTTCTATGAATTGTTTATGTCTTTTACTCATCTTTTTCTATCAGGTTTGGAATTTTTCTCCTCAATTTAGAACAAAATCTTTACTAAAAAAATCTTTTTACTAAAAAAATCTTTTTACTGATATATTTATTGCATGTAATCTTAGGATTCATAAAGAAAATTTCTCTCATGAATGTCACATTTTGACCACATTCATCCCAAACACTTTCCCTCCTTCTATTCCCACAAATTGCCTTCCATCTTCCAGTCTCTGTTCAGCTTTTGTGTCAGTTCTAGGCATCCATCAAAATCTGCCTGACACAAATGAGAGAAAATATGTGATAAGTGTCTCTCTGATTCTGATTTACTTCACTTAATATGTTCTCCATTTGCATGTATTTTCCAGCAAAAGGCATAATTTCATTCTATGACAATGAAATTCCATCATGCATAGATACATTTTCTTTATCCATTCTTCTGTTAATGATCAACAAGCTGATTTCATAGATTGCTTATCGTGAATAGTACTGTGGTGGGCATAAGTGTGCAAATATCTCTGTGATGTATTGACTCAGAGGCCTTTGGCTATATAAGAAGAATGGGTCATATAGTAGTTCCATTTTTAGATTTTGGAGGAACATCCACACTGATTTCCATAGTGGTTAGGCTAATTTACATTCCCACCATCAATATATAAAGGTTCCCATTTCCCTACATTCACAGGCATTTTTTTATTATGAAAGCCATTCAGAATGGGGTGTGATAGAATCTCAGCATAGTTTTAATTGGCATGTCCTTGATGGATAAGGATGTTGAACATTTTTTATATGTTTATTGGTCATTTGTACTTCATCTTTTGAGAACTAAATATACATTTGATTAGCATATTTATTGATTGGGTTATCTGGTTAGGTTTGGTTTTGGTATTGAGTTCTTTCTATGCTCTGGATATTAATCCTCTGTCAGATGTATAGCTAGCAAAAGTATTCTTTCATCCTATAGGTTGTCTCTTTACTCACTCAATTAACTGTTTCCTTTGCTATATCAAACCTTATTAATTTCATGACTTTATGGTATAGGCAGCATGGAAGCCAGTAGGACCAGGCCTACTCTACTTAAGTTCCTTCCCCTGGTGAGTTTGCAATCATGCAATCAAACACATGCAGGCCAGCCAGGAGCCAGGAGTACAAAGCCCTGCCCTAGTGAGCTCCTGATCACTGCCCTCATTGTCTCGTTCACCGTGATCCAGATATGTGGAGGCCATATAGGAGCTAGGAGGAATGGGCCCTAGCTCCCAGTGACCTCATAATTGAAACCCTTCCTCTCCCAAACCCAGTCGCACCTAGACTGTACTGCAAAGGCCCCTGCCACAACCTCTCCCCACCGTGAGCTCCCAACAGCACCCTCTTCCTCAAACCAAGATACATGTAGGCCAGCTGGAGCAGAAGGAGCTCATCCTGGAACTCCATCCCCCAACCCAGATCTGGAGCATTCCCAGCCCAGGCCCAGGGAATTTGCAGTCCAGACACACATCTATTATGGGGCAGCTAACCTGGTATAATCAAGTGGAGCCTCTGTTGCTACATTCTTGGCAAGACAAAGGGATTATCTCCAGATGGGTAAACCCCAACATAAAACAAGTAACACAAGAAACAAAGGCAAGATATATGCCCCCAAGAATGCCTAGTCTCATAATTGAAATCTCCAATAAGAACCACTTAGAGGAAATTGCAAAGAATCCCAAAGTATGATTATGATAAATAGATACAGCAAATTTAAAGAGAGCATGAATGATGCCTGAATGAAATGCAGCAGGATCAACTGAAAGAATTCAGTAGACACATGAATGAATTCAAAGAAGGCATGAGAAAATGTCTGGATGAACTATAAGAGAATACAATCAATAAGAAAGTGCAATGTGAAGATCAAACCAATAAATAAAAAATGGAACTCAACAATAAGATAGAGATGCTGAATAAATAAAATAACTCAATTAAAAAGCTCCCAGGAAAGCCATACCAATAGGATCATGTGAAGGACAGAATATCAGGACCTAAGGACAAGGTAGCATTAAGAGATCAGGAGGCCAAAATCAATGACAAGTTCAAAAAATGTATGAGAAAAATAGGAGAGAAATGTGACATACCTTTAAAAAACCTAATTATGGGCACTCAAGAAGGAGAACTTCATGTTAATTACAGGGAACATATTTTCAATAAAATCATGGAAGAAAATTTTCCAAATTTTATGAAAGAGAGGCTAGCTAATAGCATGGTACTGGCATAAAACAAACACCCAGATCAATGGAATAGATGATCCAGGTATCAGTTCAAATCACTGTACCGACCTGATTTTTGACACAGAGGCCAAAAGCACACACTGCAGGACACATAGCATTTTCAACAAAATGGTGCTGCTAAAACTGGAGAACATGTAGAGGAATGCATTTAGACCCTTTCTTTTCCCTCTCCAAGAACAAAAATCAACTCCACAGATCAAAGACCTCAATATACAAATGAAAACTGAAAAGTCTAGAAGAAAAAGTTGGGAACAATCCAAGATATAGGCTATGTAGGGATATGTAGAGAAAGACTTTCTGACTAAGACTCTAGGAACCCAGGGAATAAGATACTAAACCAACAGGATCTCATGAAACTACATTTCTATTGTACACCTGCCTGTGCAAACCATCAACAACTGTCAACAAAAGAGTGTACTGAGATGGAAACATAGTCAAATTATGGAGTGTTCATATATTATGGTATGCTCATATATTATGGTATGCTCATATGTTATGGTATGTTCATATATTATGGTATATTCACATATGGAAGTCCTCAATTAAAAAGAAAAAAATGTCAATTCAATGACTTTATAAAGAACACACATTTATTATTTCAGTGTCTTAGAATTAGACTCTTGGTAGGAGTTAGCTAGGTTCTCTGCTTAGTGTCTCACAGTCTGAAATTTGTTTGCATAGGGATGGGTGATGTTGGCAGATATTCAAAGTTGTGTTTCCAGTTTGTTAGTAAAATTTAGTTCCTTGCAATTGTGGAACCAAGGACCTCAGATCCTAGAAGTCAGCCCACATTTGGCTTATAACGTTGCTGTCTTCCTCTCTGAGGTCATGAGGCTCATGTGGCTGCTTCTTGACTATTTTAAACTCACCAGAGTGAGCTCGTCCAGCCAAGATATTTTCTCACTCAGAGTCGATAGATTTAGAGACTTTAATTGCATGTGTAATATCTCTTGCACATAACAAGATGTAATCATGAGACTTATATCTACCCCACATTCAGAGATCAAGACCATAGTCATGATGCGGAGTATATACAATCAGGGTGTAGAAATCTTGAGGACTGTCTTAAAATTCTGCCATAGAACTGAGCATGGTGATGCATGCCTTTAATCCAACACTTGGAGGAAAGGGGTATGAGGATTGATGTGAGTTCAAGGCCAGCCTGGGACTACAGAGTAAATTCCAGGTCAGCCTGAGCTAGAGTGAGACCCTACCATGAAACTACCCCTACCTCCCCAAAAAAGAATTCTACCATAGAAAAAAAATATATATATATATATATTCCAATATTTTTTCAATAAACTCAAGTAATCGCTGAAGCTGGACAAGTAGCATAAATGCACAAGCCAAGTCAAGTGCCACATCTACACAGCCATTTTTACCATAGAAGGACAATAGCTACTCACAAATACCCATCTTCACTGTGAACCACTATTGCTAGATCACCTGATTTCTTTTCAAGAGAAGCTATTCTGAATTTGCAATATAATCCTTCATTTTAGAAGAAAGAAATTAACTCAAAAAATTTTTTCGCAGAATATTGTAAGAGCCAAACAATTCATAATTTAAGATTTAGATTCATGCTATAGTCTCTCATTTTATGGAAATGTCCTACTTGGACTCCCAAATTACATGAATAAATTATTAAAGTTAGGAGACCAGTTCAAGAATCTCCAAAGTTCATGTCAGTTTTCAATTAGGACCAAGTTTTCATGGTTCCAAGAACTCTTTTTACCCTAAATAATCATTGAACTTGTTTCATTGTTACACATTCCGATAATCCACTTCAAGTTCAGAATATTTTAAAGAGGTTAATTATTTCTCAAGACATTTACCTTTAAAAGTTACAAATGAATGAATTTTCTCTTCTTTTATCTTGAAATAAAATGTCACAAGGCAGATTTTTATTCATAGTTCTTCTATTAGGACAAGGTATAATTCGTCAAGGTTTAGTATCATTTTGATGTATTGCTTCTGAAAAAAAAATCTGTCAGAAATTAGTGATATAATACTTAGAGAAACAGTTGCCAGCAAGTTGAAAACCAAAGATTCTTTCCAATTAACTTATATCATATTAGGCATTTATGTCAAATGGGTACTTCATGGAGTTTGACATCAGGACAAATATTATTAATAATAAATCTATCTTTCAGCCATATTATAAAGTATAATAAGTTACTATCTGAAGAGTGTTTGGCATATTGAAGCTGCTTTCAAAATCTTAAGTACTATTTATCATTAATAACTTTGAATGCCTTTGGCTTTAATAAAATATGATATAATTAGACATAAATTAAATTGTCCATAATTCAGAAATGGTATAAATGACATAATTATAACACTCAATAGAAAGAAATGAATGGTGGGAGACATTTGGACATTTGGGAGGGAATTAAACATGACTCCAAAACAATAATTTAAAAGCCTATAATAAATTTTGTGGTCTAGAAAGATGGTGAAGTATGCTTCCCGAGCAAGTATGAGGGTCTGAGGAGACCTGAGACCACCTGAGTTCAAATCTGCAGAACCCGTGTAAACAACTGAGTGTTTACACATACCTGTACACATACACATACCTATAACTCCAGTCCTGTGGGGAGTGGAGACCAAGATTCACTGAGGCTCCAAAAAGAGAAATTCCGTTGAAAGGAAAAAACAGGTGGGGGAGTTATGGAGAGGGATACCTGACATTCTTCTTCAGCTCTGGCAGATGAGCCCACATAACACCACAGGTGAGCACACAGGGTATTGCATCAGAACATACACGTGCATACAACACTCCCCATACCACACATACTGCGCATGTACACACACATAAAGTGTTCAGAGTAATAGTTAAACTGTAATGAGATACATGAAGCTTGCATTTGAATATTTCTTTGAATTAGAGTTAGGCTTTCTTCTTTTGCAGAATTAATCATTCACTTCATGGGAAAACCCAGAAGTCAGGCATGGTGGTGCATCCTGAAGCTGAAACAGGAGCACCATGATCTCAAGGCCACCTTAAGCTATATAAGAACATCAAGGCCCAAATAGGCTATGAAGAAAAAAATTATAAAGCTCTAAAGGAATTAATTATCCCTCCAGCCAGATTAATTTTTGCCATCCTCAAAGATTCACAAAATTTCCCAGGGCTTATACAAAGCATCTTTTATTTCACTGGGGTCAAGAAGAAGGTCTTTTGAAAATATTTGCCGGTTAGCCTAGAGTTAAACTGGTTTCTGCTAGAACTTTTACAATTCAATAAGAGAGCATTTAAAAATAAGCAAAGCCCTGCAAGGAAAATACTTGAATGACTGATAAGCAAATGGAAGGGTATTTGAAATCATTAGTTCAAGAAATATAACAAGGCACCTTGTACCTATTAGGATGGCTAAAATAAAAAAAGTTGTTGGGCTAGCAATGTGGATTAGTGGTCGAGCACTTCCCAAATGTTTGTGAGACTCGAACTTCAAACCATAACACCACAAAAAAGTTGTTGGCATGGTTATCAGAAGTTCTACACACAGGAATATAAAATGAAATAACCACCATGAAAAACAGTCTGGCAGTTTCTTCAAAAGTTGGAATATCACTTCATACCTACTAGAGTGGTTATAATTTTTAAAGAGATACTGGGGGTAAAAAGGTCTAAGAGGGGGATTAGGGCAGGGGTGGGATTGGGGAGGGCTAACTAAAATTAAGGATGTATGTAACAGCCATTTGGAAACCTGCTTACTTACAAGCTAATTAAAAATTTATAACTTTAAAAAAGTTGAAGAGCGGTATCCTGCATGGGTGGATAATACTGCTCCCAGAAGCCATAGATTATTAAATGAAAATCCCAATATTAGAAGTGGGATACTTCCCTAGCAGATGATGGTAATGGAGGCGTCTGACACCCCAAAACAATACAGTTATTGCCATTACTCTGATGACAGAGAAATCAAGTTGGACTGAGCTGAAAATACCTCCCTGCTGGGGAGCTTTCATAGTGCCAGAGATGCTATTCAGGTTGCTGGAGGAGAAGTCATTAACAGTCTTACCCAGCTGTGACCCCTACAAGCTACAAAACCAACTAGCCAGGCAAGATGTGCTCACTGGTGCAATAGTAGCATGACTATTATGGGGGTGGGGTGTCGTGGTTATAATCTTTTGTCAACTTGATCAGATTAGGAAACAAGGAAGAAATACCCTCTTAGCCAGGTCTGTGAGGGAGTTTCCGGGAAGGATTAACAGAAGGAGGAAGAGCTTCCCCCAATGGGGAAGCTTCTTACCTATTAGAAGCTCCAAGAGGGTACAGGGCCTTTTGCCTGGCTATCCAGGCTATTCACTGATGTGTGTGTGCATCTGCCCTACTGCCGCTATCCTTCATGGGGATTGGAAACCAGCTTCATCAGGCTTCAATATGGTCTAAAAACCAGTAGCTTTCCAAAAATCTTACAAGGCTTCTGTACCATATTAGGACTACTGAGGCATCTAGCCTCATGGACTGAGTAGCTATGGATTTCTGATTCTGTTACAAATAGACAGCTACTGTTGGACCGCCCAGCTTATATCCTATAAACTAATCTAATGAATCCCTTTATAATATAGATTTGTTCTATTGGTTCTAGTCTTATAGAGAACCCTGACTAATATAGAAAATTGTCACCAAGAATTGGGGTCATTACTGTGATAAATCTGATCATATAGTTCTTTGACTTTTGGAATTGGTTTTCAAGAGGAATGTGGAAAAGTTTAGAACTTTGGGTTAGTAGAAAGGCCTTGAGCCAGGCATGGCGGCTCACACCTATAATCTTAGTATTCAGGAGGCTGAGGTAGGAGGAGCTCCATGATTTTGAGGCCAAACTAGGCTACAGAGAGAATCTCACTGCAGCCTGGGCTAGTGTGAAACTCTACCTCAAAAAGCAAATAAAGGACAAGAAAAGACCTTGCATACTATTAGGACTTATCACGCCATTTGACCGGCTCAGGAGGTTTCAATGTAGAATACAAACCCTATCAGGAACTGAGAAAGTGATATGTTTGTATGTCAGATTGACATAGGGCAGACTTGTGATGGTTTATATTTTGATGGTTTACATTGATTGACAGGCAAGAAAACTGCCTGTGGGAGATGATCTACATTAGCCTCTGGATATGGTTATAGTTGAAAATTGTTGAATAGGTTAATTGAGGTGGGTAGCCCCACCTATGGACTGAGGTCCTGGACTACAAAAAGGAGAGAGCAAGCTGAGCACTGGTAATCATTTTGTTGCAGAAATACCCAGTGACAAAAGACAGAGCCACTTTGGTAAGAGGAGAGTGAAGTTTTATTCTAAACCCGGGCCCGGGGGCTCCAAGCTCAGGAAAATGGTCTTGGGCCCCGCACCCCAGTTGACAAGGGGTTTTATAGTCAGTACAGAGTAGGTATGTGACATTACACATGCCAGTTACCATCACCTAGCAGTTCACACATTTACAATAGGTTTCAGATATTCTCCCCAGGTATTCTATGGCCTTGTCTCTTCCTTATCTCACAGAACTTCAGAGCCCTGACAGTTTTCCACTTCATGCAATTACATTGGCCACCTGGCGGACAAACATCAGTAGGATGTAATGGGGTTAGCCATCTGGCGGACAAACATCAGTAGGATGTTAACAGTGAATGCAGGGGGGGAGGCAGTGAGCTCACTCACACTCATTTTGCTACAATATTCCCCCCTTCTCCACCTGGATTATGAATCTTCATATCCTTTTAATTTTAGTGAAACCTCCTAGTATTCCTGGCAAACTATTTGGAGTCTTACTGCTTTTAAACATTAATAAACATTTGATTCACATAGAAATAACATTTTCCCTGCTGTTAGCATAGTGCTGTCAAAATCTACCTGATTTTGTGAAGCTATATAGTCTTGCTGGATAATGTCTAGATGTTTCTTAATCTGGGTTGACAATTATCAAAATATATATAGCTAAACAGAAGGACAAGTACCTGTCTCTGACCTTTAGAACTTAACAGGATATAATCTGTTATCAAAACCAGAGAATCTAACCAGACATTGCAAACATCAATAGGACTGGGGATAGAGTCCAGTTAAAATTTTCAGGCTTCTTTCATGTGTAGTTCAGTCAGGCCAGAGTAGAGCTGAGTTCTCTTCCTCAGGGACAGGTTTCCATGAGGGCTTCATCTGTAGACTCCTGGTGATACATTGGCTGTCACAACTGGCTGAGGATGCTGTCTTCTTGACTCTCATGTGATACCTATATATTATTATTATAAGTATAGGCCTAATTTCTTAGGGGTGTGTGGGTCCCTTGTGTTATAAATTTAAGGGAATACCCCCCAGTGGCAGAAGAATCTGGCCAGCTCTGTAAATCTAAGCAAAGAGACATTGTTAATGACTAACATTACCAATACCAACATGTTTGAACAATCAGAGATCCCTAATGTTGAGCTGCAGATTTAATAAGACACAGCAAAGAAAGATTGGATTAGTATAAATTAGTTAACTATCAGATAAACATAACCAATAAGGGCAATTCTGCAATTCAATTTAAAAGCAAAACAGTGGCTGACTAATCAGGACTGGACAGAAGCAGAAGAAAGTATAGGTTTCTGTAAGCCTGTATCAGACAAGAGAACCTAGTATTTGAGTCTTTGTTAGCATTATAATATTCTCTTGCTGAGTGTTTAAGACCATGCAGGCAGCCAAAGTGAACAATACATTGCAGTCAGCTAGTTATGTTACTGCTGCTCTTCAATAGCTTACTGGATGTCTCACCTTGTTCTTTTACTTCAGTATGTCCTGGTTACTACCATACTTTCAATAGACAAAAGCCTAAGACACCTTCAATTATAGGTAGAGACAGCCCCAACATACTTAAACCCAATTCAGCCTTCATCTGAGCTTCCAAATTTCAGAGAACCCACGCTGAGGGGTGCTTTGATCCAAGAAATTAAGCTTGCTGCTTCTGTCTTCGCTATAATTCTGGTTCCTGAACAACAAAGCTTATGCATTCATTTCTCATAACAACCTTGTAGATTGTCTCCCAGCTCAGGAATGGCAATTCATTGCCACTCCCTAGGTAAGACTCCATCCCAGCTGAGCTCACCAAGAGCAAAAGAGCAGAGCTGTATCTTCCCATTTCAGTAAGTTGCCCATGCTCCTAGAAATAACCCATCCATCTCACTTATGCTCATGCAAGCAAGTCTAATTTAACTCAGTGAGTCTCTCTCACATGCACATACACAAAAGATATGGAAGTATAAAGAGGACTCGTTGGGAAGTGGAAGAGGTTTGACAGGAAGCATAAGGAAGGAGCATAAGAGAGGTTCATGGGGCAAATATGGTCAAAATACAATATATACGTGCATGAAATCGTCAACAAAACTTTTTTTTAAAAAGAGTTAAAATAAGGGAGTGACAGTGCATGATTCTGAAAATAACCATAGGAACCCACCCCAAAAGACATTCCTAGAGACATTCTAAATACAGGGTGCACACCATTAAAGAAAGATTCTTCTGGGCTGGAGACATGGCTCAGCAGTTGAGGTGCTTGCAAATTCAGATGCACAAAGTGGTGCATGTGTCTGGAGTTCATTTGCAGTGGCTAGTGACCCTGGTGTACCCATTCTCTCTCTCTCTCTCTCTCTCTCTCTCTCTCTCTCTCTCTCTCTCTCTCTCTCTCTCTCTCCCCCTCCCCCCTCTCTCTGCTTACAAATAAACAAAAATATTTTTTAAAAGGTTCATTCAACTAGAATGAAGTGACACAAACTATGTCTAATGGCCAGAGTGCTATCTTATACTTGGATAAACGCACCACACATTATGTGAAAACTTAATTTGGGGGACAAAACATTATGATAAACCTTAAATTCTAGAAACAAACAAAGGTTGCTGACATGAGAGGTCAGGAGATCTTGTTTATTCAGATTGAAGAAACAACATTTCAGGTAGAAAAACACTTTACTATGTAACTTGAGATCTGAAGAATAGTAAAGAAAGAGCAAAGCGGAAACTCAAACAAATTGGGAAAAGATCCTTCAAGCTAATTATAGTCAGAAAGTGGAACCATTTCCCTAAAGAGGCAATTATCGTAAACTCAGTAGTGACATTCAAATGAAAATTAAATGTTTACGGGAAATGGGGTGCTCATTTTTCTGATACAGGAAGTTCTCTGACTGACTTGTGAATTCATTACCCTCTTCCATCTCTTTTCCTATTCTTGTCTCCTGTGCAGTTTTCCATTTTCTCTGAAATCCAGTCTGATGATAGCTTTACAATTGTGTGCCTAGTTGGCATTTTGTATTTATAGGAGGCATTCACTAGAATGCTTTATTTAAAACTTCACCTAAAAATTAAAAAATTAAAAAAAAAAACTTCACCTAAAAGACTTGCCCAGCAAAAGTTATACAATATGATTTCCCTAATGTGAGTTCAATGCAAGACATTATTCTAGGCTAAAATTCTTTTTTTTTTTTTTTTTTTTTTTTTTTGAGAATGTGTCTCACATTTCTCAGGCTGTCCTTGAACTTGCTGTGTAGTGAGGATGACCTTGAACTTCTGATCCTCCCGCTTCCACCTCTGGAACGCTGATGTTATAGGGGAGATGGGGTTCCCTTTTGTGGCTTCTTTGTCTTGTTAATCAATTAATTTAAAAATAGACTCAGAAGAAAGCATGAGGTCCTATTAGTATTTGAGAGGAACACCAGGGTTGACAAGCTGTAAGTCTCCTCAGCTGCTGGTGGGTGGGTGGGGGGATGGGTAACAGGAAGAAAGTCATGCCTTGTGAATTAGGATTCAGAAAGCAAGCAGGTGTTTCACATGAGCTGGGAGGTCAGAGAAACAGTGAGAAAACCCACAGAGTGTGTGCAAGCATGCTGAAGATTTTGACCAGGACCCAAAGAAGAGTTAGGGAGAAAAGGGAAAGTTACTTTTTCAGTTGGAACTCAGTAAAACCTGTAGGCTTAGCAGGGAAGACCTGCAGACAACTGCATCAAGGGAGGGCTTCTATGGGTTTAAGTACATTATCTCATTAAGGGGGTAAATATCCCTCCCACCGTATGGACTGGAATTGTAGCTCAGTTGGTAGAGTGCTTGTCTAACATGCCTGGGGCCCTGGATTCCAGTCCTAGTAGCAATAAACTGGGCAAAGTCACACACATCTGTAGTCCTAGCCCTCCAGATGTGGAGGCAGAAGAATCAGAAGTTCAAGATCATCTTCAGCTTTATAGCAAGTTCAAGGTCAAGGACACATAAGACCCTGCCTCAAAAAAAAAAAAATAATTTAATAGATGGGTATGGTGGTGTACACTTTTAATGCCAGCTAGATAGAAGGATAACCTACACAGTGAGTTTTAGGTCAGCCTAGACTAGAGTTGTTGGGGACAGGCAACTCACCATCATAATTAGCTTTGACAGATCAAAGGAACAGATGGATGAAAAGCCCCCTACTCCCTTCTCAGAAGAAAGAGAGTCATCACTGGTAAAAAAAGGTCTGAGTTTAAAGGAATGTCTGTAGATAGACAACCAGATGTTTGCCATGAGATTAGAGCGACCACCTAGATGTGGCCAGGATGTGAGTTACAAGGTTATGAGCCACCTGTATGCCATGAAGATAGTAGATAACTGTGAAGTGTCCATTCTTGTAACCTCAAACAGCCACCTGTATGCCATAAAAATAATAGATAACTGTGAAATGTCACATGCCTGTAAACTCAAACATATAACACCTAGTAAAGAAGGCAGAAGGGGTCCTGGGTCAGAGATTCAACTTTTTTTTTTGAGCTAAGACACAGACCTTCCAGCATGCTGGAAATAAACCTCGCTGTGTGACTTGCATTATCGTGTGTGTCTTCTGTTCTTTGAGGAGTGCTCGACCTCAGACCACAACAGAGTCAGGTAATAAATAATAAAAAAAATATATTCCACCTTCTTAGTATATCGTTACATGAGAGCTAGTCTCTTGAGCAGGTGGTCAACAGGCTCAGCTAGATTAACATTTAAGGGAAGGATTGCAGTGACCTTCTCACTGGTGAGACAAACACCGGACCAGAAGCAGTTTATGGGAGGAAAGAGTTTCTTTCAGGCTTACAGATTCAGGGAAAGTTTCTCCATGGCAGGAGAAGCTTCCACTTCAGACATCTATAGCAGAGAGAGAGAAAAACCAGCAGAAGCACCAACAACCAGAACTCAAACTGGCTAGAACATACCTCTTAGGACTGGACTCAGGCTCCAACTTAGCTGGGTAATCTTTTCTGCCAGACCTCTACCTCTTTCCTTCAGGCCAAACAAAACAAAACAATTCTCTTAAAAATCCAGTGAACTGCCCAGGAGGATTGGAATGGTTACAGTAGGTGTCTACAGCTATTAGCATTTCAACATTAAATAAACCACTGCTTATGACCAGCTCTCTTTCTGTCCCCACCCCTCTGGCTTGTGGAGCTCCTCATCAGCCATCATAATAAAACTTCTAAGAAGCCATGGTTCAAACAAACAAATTCTCATCACATTTGGTTAGAAAATATGAAAAGAGAATTGATGTAGGAATATTTATTGTAGCAATACAGAACTAGCCTTTCTGCAGCTCAGAGGTCATGTCCATTGCTGTTCAATGAACAGTGTTTACATGATAATGAAGAAGTCCAGAGAAACCCTTTTGTAAGTAAGCCACTATTTTAAGAGAAATATATGGGAGACTAGCTAAATAAGCATTTAAATATTCAAATATACCTAATAAAATAATAACTACCAAGATTTAAAAGGGTGGAAACGGAACTAAATAAATCTATGACCCAGTCCTTTTCCTTCAAGGAAGAAAGTGAAACGCATATGAGCATGTCCACGGCATACAGATGATCTCCAGAAGATGAAAATGTTGAGTCGACGGCTTCTATACCTCGCATTGTTGAAGGTTTTAAGTTATACTTTTAAAAAACAGGCTCAAACCTGTGCTATTTTTGCCTTACTGTTAGTGAAAAAGACTTGATTACTGTGGTTATTGTAACTGCTTTTATTGAGAAGTGGGAGCCAAATAGTGGAAATAACTTTCGTGGCTCTGTGTATGAAGCCTAAAATAAAACTCATCACTTCAGTTAGCTTGCAAGAAATAAAAGAGATAGGCTTTGGGTTGTTCTGATTTCAACTGTCCAAGCAAATTTATTGGTAGATTGTAGGGAGCTGCCAGAGAGGGTCACTGTTGGTTGGTCACTGATCTCAGAAGAGGGAGCTTCAACTATGGGAGGTGCTCAAAGGAGCAAATGACTACCTCTGTGTCATCCTGATCCTACACTGGGCAGAAAGGCAAAGACTGTAAATTACATTTAAATTCCCAAAAAGAACTCTGCTGCTGAGGTAAAATATATGCCATTCTGCTTGGATGGAGAAGTGGAGCCTACACTATTTATAAGGAACCTTCTCTACATCTCAAAACAAATGAAAACAAAACACACAAACAAACAAACAAAACAGCAGAGCACACACCTGGAGGCACACACCTTTAATCCCAGCAGGAGGTAGGCAGGGGTAAGAAGATCACTGAGGTTGAGACCAGTCTGGGACTACAGAGTGAGTTTCAGGTCAGCCTTGGCTATAGTGAGACCCTGCCTCAAACAAACAAACAAAAAGAATAAAAAAGTACAAACAAAAGAACACAAACAAAAAAGAACGAGACTGCTTATTTCATAATTCAACCCATAATACTAATACAGGGAAAATGACTAAACCCAGGATATGTGTGTCCATAGCTTCCTTTAGGAAATCTAATAACCAATGGCAGATTATTCAGCATGTCCAGTAATTCTGAGAAATTTTCTTCACAATGTGAACATACTTCAGAAGTGAATTATTCAAGGTAGCATGATCTCAAAATAACTCCATGATATCATTGTTTTATCTACTGGACAATCTCTGTCTCACCCTGCAGCACTGCAACTTTATTTTTATTTATTTTTAAAAAATATTTTATTGATTCATTTTTCAAGCAGAGAGATACAGATAGAGAGAGGGAGGGAGAGAGAGAGAGAAAGAGAGAGAGCACCAGGGCCACCACCTTGTGGGTCTGACTTATGTGGGTCCTGGGGAATTGAACCCAGGGCCTTAGGCACTGGAGGCAAGTGCCTTAACTGCTGAACCATCTCTCCAGCCCAGCACTGCACCTTTAGCTTGGGCTCATCACCACTGTTTTCTGACCTCAGAGCTACACCATCACTAGTCTGTTCTCTGACCTCAGAGCGACACCATTCTAAATTGCCTTAGAAGCACATGAAACTGATCTTCAGGAAAGCCATGAAGAGAACACATTCCTGACTTTCCAGCTGATTAAATAGGCAGGTATCAGTTTCGCTTCAAAGAGAATAAGCAAGTTCACCGCAATTACAAACAAATTACACCATAGGTTGGAATTAACATTGTCATAATAACACAGCAGAAATATATATATATATATATATATATATATATATATATATATATATATATATATATATATATGCAAAGAAAATCATTGAAAAACAGTAAGAATCTATCAAAGTACAAAGTTCACAAAAAAATGGTCCTCAAGAAAGTAAATAGAGCTGGTAAAGAAACCTGTAGAAATGTCCAAACTTACTAGTAATACAATAAATACAGATTTTAAAAAGAAGGCATTGTTTTCATCCTTTAAGTTAGCAGAGAATTTATAATTCTCCAATATCCACAGCTGCTGAAGTAGTGTTAGCACTGACATAGGTTAGCAAACATTTTAATTGGATCACACTTTTAAAGAACTTTTGGCAGTAAGCATTGAGAACATTAAAAGTCTAAATTCTTTTGGTTCAGTAATTTCTGAGAAAATTATCTCCAATATGTAGAAAAAAATCTTTTGTGCACAAAGACTTAAATTTTAGTACAAGATCCCTGACTCCAGGAATCCCGACAGGCTGAGTTTATAATTGTCAATGCTAAGAACACAAATACAAAATGGAAGAGCTATATTTAGGGTCACTTTAGAAATTGTTAATAATTCTGTCTTAATACCAAGCAAAAATTAAATTTATAATTTTTATGAAACATATCATCAATTCAAACACCAGTTTTTCTATCTTTTAATTAATCTTATCTATTTATTTGTTTGTGAATGAAAGGGTTTCATGTAACCCGAATTGGTTTCAAACTGACAATGAAGCCAAGGCCTGCCTTGAACTTCTGATCCTCCTGTCTCTGTTTCTCAAGTGCTGGTATTATAGGGATGCTCCATCATGCCTGGCTTAGGTTTCAGTTTGTTGTTGTTTTTGTTTCTGTTTTGTTTTGTCTTTTGTTTGTTTGTGAGGCAGGGTCTCATGTTCAAATAGCAATTTTCCAACACAATATAATTCAAAGTCATATTAATTTGGTCCTATATGCTAAGGAATCGGAAAAGACTTTGTTTTCCATAATTAAACCATTATACTTTTTATGTATTTACTTATTTATTTTTTTTGCAAGTAGAGAAAGACAAGAGAAGAGAGAATGGGCACCCCATGGCATCTAGCAACTGCAAACAAACTCTAGATGCATCTGGCTTCATGTGGGAACTGGGGAATTGAACTCTGGTCCTTAGGATTTGAAGGCAAGCACCTTAACCACTGAGCCATCACTCCAGCCCAAATCATTCTACATCTTTAAGAGCATAAAACTTCATAGGTACAGTGTTGTAGTTACCTTCTTATTGCTGAGGAAAAAACAACTGACCAAAAGCAGCTGATAGTATAGGTTTTATTTTGGCTTACAGCTTCCAAGGAAAGCTCATGATGGCAGGGGAAAGCCTAGCATGAGCAGAGACTGTATGTCACTGCAGCTATAGCTTATGGAAAACAGTAGCAAGAGAGTGAGCTGAGCTCTGTCAAGGGGGAGCTGGCAATAACACCCGGAAACTTGTCCCCAACAACACACTTCCTCCATAAAGGCCCCACCTCCCAAATTGCCATCAGCTGGGGACCACCACTCAGAACACATGAGTTTATGGGGCACATCTATTTCAAATCACCACATTAGCTTAAAAATGAGAATGAAGGGCTGGCAAGATGCCTCAATGGTTAAGGCACTCACCTGCAAAACTTAACTGTGAGGGTTCCATTCCCCAGTGCCCATGGAGAGCCAGGTGCACAAAGTGGCACATGTATCTGGAGTTCATTTGCAGTGGCTAAAGGTCCTGGTATGCCTATTCTTTCTCTGTTTCTCTCTCTGCTTGCAAATAAATATATAAAATATTTTTTAAGTATGAGAATGAGTGGAAATCCTAGAAATTACTAGAGAAAAATCAAATATGGCCATGAATAGCTCAAATTCTAATGTGCATTAATGTAATAAAAAAACAAGCCTCTTACTAGAAATGCTTAGTCCTCTACTAGTATTACTGCCTAATACCAAACAAAAATTAAATTTACAATTTTTTATGAAACTCATATCAGTAAATCAAATACCAAATTCTCTATATTTTAATTAACTTTATTTATTTATTTATGAATGAAAGGGTTTCATGTAACCCAGATTCTTTCTGAATGAATGAAAAGGTTTCATGTAACCCAGATTGGTTTCAAACTCACTATGAAGCTAAGGCTTGCTTTGAACTTCTGATCCTCCTGTCTCTGTTTCCCAAATTCTGAGATTATGGGGATGTTTATTCATGTCTGGTTTAGGTTTATGGATTTTTTTTTTCTTTTTGAGGCAGGGTCTCATGTTCAAATAGCAAGTTTTAAACTAAACCATTTCAACACACTATGATTCAAAGGCATATTAATTTGATTCTATATGCTAAGGAATTGGAGAATATTGGTGACTCATAATGTTGCTTGCTATCTGAATAAAGTATATATATAGTTTTTCAAGATAGGGTCCTCTTCTAGCCCAGGCTGACCTGGCAGGGATGCCTCAAATTAAGTACCACCATGCCCAGCCAATATTTTTCCATATAATTTTATATAATAACTTATTAAGCTCTCTTGGAGCTTACAGTTTTCTGGCTCTTTTATGCTTTCTTAAGCTTTTTATGCATGTGATTATATCACCTAGAAATAACAATAGTTTATTTTCTTTTACAATTTATATTCATTAAATTTATTTGTCTTTTCTAACTGCAATGTTTTCCAGTGTACAATCCTCAATTTTCATGAGGTCACCTTAACCTGGAAGCACATTCTTGAACATGCTATGAGTTATCTGTTGATTTCTGTTTTATCTGTTGATTCTTTATGAAAAATGAATATTGAGTCAATAGTCAATACAGGTTAACATCTTTAAACATGAGCATAGAATTTTCCCAGTTTGATTTATTAATATAATTTTATGAAGTGGAATTATTCTTTTATTGCTAGGTAAAAATGCCACTTGATCATGATTTATTTTTTTAGTGTGCTGCTGAGTTTTGTGTGCTCATAATTTATTTATATTCATAATAGATACTATATAAGAAGTATATAAGAAAGATATAAGATCCCTGTCTTCCTCCTCCCTTCCCATCTGTCATACATAATGTAATTTAGACAGCAGTGGTAATTTTTTTGTTGGTTACAGACTAAACATGAACAGAATCCTCCTGTGAGAACATCCTCAGGTTTGGGTTTTTTTTTTTTTTCAAGGTAGGGTCTTACTCTAGCCCAGGATCACCTGGAATTAACTATGTAGTCTTAGGGTGGCCTCAAACTCCCAGTGATCCTCCTACCTCTGCTCCCTGAGTTCTGGGATTAAAGGCATGAACCACCATGCCTGGCTTGGGTTTGATTTTTGACAGCATTCCATATTTCCTCTCTGTTTGGGGCTGTTTTTTGTATTTTTTTTACAACAGTCCATTGTTTTCTTCTGTAATTCTTCTTTTTATCCTTTTAATATCTTCTAAGATTACTTTTGGCAATTTGATTTTTTTCTATGCGGTCAATTATTTCATGAAGCTTTATATATCAAATTTACTAAAAAAGTGGCAAATATAACAATGTAACTCAGGGTTCTTTCTAAACCATCTGAGAGTGACTTGACTTACTATACCATCATGCTTGTATATTCCTACAATTTTCTTAGAAAAAAGGAGTCTTTTCCTTCTGTTTTTTTGAACAGTTAGATGTAAGTCCTTTCTTTTCATCTATATATTTACCTAGAGAACGGGTGGGGTCCTCATGGGGAACATTAAAAATACAATCCTTTCCTTTTCTTAATTTTTGTATTTTAAACTTTTTATTGGTGCATATGAGCAGCACAGAATAATGACTTCTGTGTGCATTTTTAATACATATCCAACCCCTATGGTCCTTCATACACTCCCCTATCCCTTCCTGATCACCTTCCTCTCCTCTAATAGTCTCCCTTGTAACTCTTTTTTTAAAAAATATGTATTTTTTAATTTATAATTTTGTTTTGAGAGGAGAGAGAATGGATGCACCAGTAATTCTTGCTGCTGAGACAAACTCCAAATGCACTTCATGTATATGGCTTTACATGGGTACTGGGGAATCAAACTGGAGCCTGCAGACTTTGCAAGCAAGTGCTTTTAACCACTAACTTATCTTCCCAGCCCTAATGTAATCTCCCCCCCCCTGGTTTTTGCATATTAGAGAAGGTCTTTATAATTACAAGCATTAGGTTTAGGAAACTAAAATTGATATATCACTAATTTTCAAACCTCATATAGATTTTCCAATCTTACCAACAATGTACTTTATATAATGAAAAAATAAAATTCAGAATCACATGGTCCATTTAGTTTTCACCTTTTTTTTAGAATTTGTCAGTGTGGAAAAGACTCATTCTTTCAGTGATACCCATGATCTTGACACTTTTTAACATTGTAGATTGGTTATTTTGTGGATTGACCCAGAGTTTAGGTTTGCCTAATATTTCCTTATGATTAGATTCTAAGTATTTTTTAACAGAAACTTCACAGAAGTGATAGGGAAATTTTTATTTAATGTCATTTAATTTACCACTTAAAAACCTTTCTGGATTTTGTAGCATAGTATGTTGTAAGGTTACGGAGGTACTTATTTATGTCTTCTTTTGATATTTAAATTGTTGGAAAAAATTAGGATGTTGAGCAGGGTGTGGTTCTGCATACCTTTAATTTCAGTACTGGGGAGGCAGAGGTCAAGGCCATAGTGAAACTATATAGTGAATTCCAGGTCAGCATAGGCTAGAGTGAGACCCTACCTCAAAAAAACATATTGTTAGAATTTCACATTTGGGTTTCTGAGGAATCTGGAGTGTATTCTTTCGTGCATTGTAAGATTATTTTACATTTTTCCACATGGCTACACTTTTGACTTAGTGAATTGTGATGGCACCTTTATCATATACAGAATTTTTAAAAGAACTTTGATCTCTGTCTGGGTTTTCTGATCAGCTCCACTCATCTGCTTATTCACACAAAAGCACCAAAATACTATCATTTAGAAGATGTGCAATATATTTTAATGTTTGCTAAAAGCTGTCTTCCCTAATATTTTTCTTTTACTATTTTAGTATATTATTTACTATAATTCTTGCAAGTTTTATAATCAACTAATCTATCAAAATATTTTGTATTGGTAAGTTTTCCTATTTAAGAATAAAAGGTATACTTTGTATTTTTTTTAAATCTATTTGATGAGATTAGGGAGTAGTTTAAGTCTCATTTCATGAGGATTTTAGATAGTATCTGTAAACTTTATTTCTAAGTATTTGTTGCCATGGTTTTATTTCTACCATTACATAGAGGGTTTTATCCTAAAAATAGCCAAACTTGTCTGGCTTAGATAGCTTCCCATCTCTCTTATATTTAATAAATTATTGCTAAACATTATACATGCACATCTGTTCATCTATTACTTCAAGATGAAGTCTTAGCATCATCTGATAGCTATGCAGAAAGGACAAGGAAAGATCTACAGAGAGTATTCTGTTAAAGAATTAGATCTGGCAATGTCTAACAAAAATTCCTTTGATTTCTGAGCAGATTGCATATTACTCAACATAGGTAGTTACCAGCTTAAAGTAAGAATATTTGACTACATATCCATTTTCCCTCACCTCAGTGCCTCTTTGAGCAAATAAGACATTAATTATTTAATGGACTTCAATGTTTGGCACATACTAGAATATCAATAAATGCCTACAGAATTAATAAATAAGTGAATTTTGTCCCCCATAGACAGTACATTTCTTGTCATTTTCTTTTTAGTCTCAAACATATTGAAAATTGATAACTGACTTCATCTTAAGGTGTGATTAAAGAGAGAATTTCCCTTAAGTGGTTTATAAATATATGGCTTTCCTCTCATGGATTATCAGAGCTTCCCTTTTTAGGCACCTCAAGATATAGAGGCCACTGGAATCATTCTGAGCACTTTGTGTGTTTTTAGAAGTCAGGTTTTTGATTTCTTGTCACTATCAAAATTTCTAACTAAGGAAGAAGAGTTTCTCTCTGTATCTAAAAAAAAAAATTCAACTTAAAGAGCAATTGCGTGAACCGAGTGTAGCCACCTTCTGTCACCTTAGTCTCTAATCCTCCTAAAGCCTAAAATGAAATTCACAGTGAGTATTCAAAGGTCCAGAAGAGAGTACTTTCAGACATATCTCTGGGTTGCTTTTTCAGACAATGAGTTGTTCACTTTTATTCTAAGAGCTCTACATTTCAGTAAATCTCACAAATACTAAAGAGAAATTTGACGTCCCTCTTGCAAGAGCATAGCTTTCTCCCACAAATCATCATGTAATAAGAACATAGCAGCAATATTCTTTAAAATGATATTGAAAGGAAGTCGGTGTTGCCACAGAATCACTTCTCCATCTGGGACAATGAGGCATCAGAGGTAAAGCAAAACATGTTGAAGGCAAATCAAGACCCATAGAATGATCTGATAAATCCAATCTCTAGTAAGTGCCATGACATTTCAGAAGCCATGTACCAAAGGTCATCCATATGCTGATGTGCTTAGATCTTTCAGAGTGTGGAGGTGGGAAACAGAGAAGAGACAATTATGGGATGACTAAAGCAAACTCATTCACCACCAGTATCTGTTCATCTACTTACATATATACAATACCCTCTCTTTAAGTCTCCCCTCCTTTATAGTCTCTTTCTAGCTTACTAGCCTCTACTATTGACTTTTACTCTAACTCACATACAAATGTAAATATTTGTAGCTAGGATCCACACATGAGAGAGAACATGCAGCATTTGACTTTCTGGGCCTGAGTTACCTCCCTTAGTATAATCCTTATAGACCCAGCCATTTCCCTGAAAATGTCATAGTTTCATTTTTCTTTGTTGCTAAATAGAACTCCATTGTATAAATGTACCACATCATTATCCATCCATCAGTCGAAAGACTTCTAGGCTGGTTACATTTCCTAACTCTTGTAAAAAGAGCCAAAATAAACATGGATTAGTAAGTATCTCTACAGTAGTGAGTAGAGTCCTTAGGATATAGGCCAAGGACTGGTATGGCTGGGGCATATGGTAAATTATGAATGGGAGAGTTGCTGATTTCATCCTCGACCTGTTTGTTGATAGGATATAGGAAGGCTACTGATTTCTGTGTGTTAATTTTGTATCCTGATATACTGCTAAAAGTGCTTATCAGCTCCAACAGTTTGCTGGTAGAGTCTTTAGGAGCCGTTATGTATAGAATTATATCATCTGCAAAGAATGATGATTTGGTCTCTTCCTTTCTAATTTGTATCCTTTTTATTTGTGCCTCTTGGCTTATTGATATAGCTAAGACTTTTTTAGTTCTATATTAAATACAAGTAGGGAGAGTGGACAACCTTGTCTTATTTCTGATTTTAGTGGTAACGTCTCAAGTTTTCCCTCATTTAATAAAATGTTGGCTATTGCTTTGTCATAAATGGCCTTCATTATGTTATGCTTCCTCTATTCCCAATTTCTTTAAAACTTTTACCATGAAGAGATGTTGGATTTTGCCAAATGCCTTTTCTGTCTTTATTGAGATGATCATGTGATTTTTCTGTCCATTAAAACACTGCATTACATTTATCAATATGTGTATGTTGAACCATCCCTGCATCTCTGAGATAAAACCTACCTGGTTGGGGTAAATGATCTTTTTGATGTATTCTTGTATTCTGTTTTTATTTGTATTTTGAGAATTTTTGCATTAGCTCACAAGGGAGATTGGTGTGTATTCTTTGTTGTGTTTTTCTATCTTTGTCTGGTCTTGTTATTAGGATAATGCTGACTTTGTAGAAGCAGTTTGGTAGTATTCCTTTCTTTTCTATTTTACAGAAAAGTTTGAGAAGCATTAGTGTTAGTTCTTCAGTGAAGGTCTGGTAGAATTCACCAGTAAATCCCCTGGGCCTGGACATTTTTTATTTGGGAGATTTTTTTTATAACTGCTTGGATCTCAGTGCTTCTTGTAAGTCTGTTTAAATAGTGTATCTCATTTTTATTTAATTTTGGTAGGTCATATATATCTAGGAAACCATTTCAGATTTTCAAACTTGGTGAAGTATATCCTTATGTTTTCTGAATTTCATTAGTATCTCTTGTAAGTGGTGACTTTGCCATCTCTAATTTTATTAGTTTGTGTCTCTTCTTTCTTTTGGCCAGATTTTTCAAGGGTATCTCAATAGTGTTTATCCTTTCAAAGAACTGTTTCTTTGATTTTTTTTATTGATTTTTAAATTTCTATTTCATTAATTTCCTCTCTAATCTTTATTATTTCTTCCTATCTACTGATTTTTGGTTTGCCTTGTTCCTCTTTTTCTAATGCCTTAATGTAAAGCATTAAATTGTTTACTTGTGACCTTTCTAATTTCTTAATACAAGCACTTAGAACTATAAATTTCTCTCTTAGAACTGCCTTGATTGTGTCCCATAGGTTTTGTTATGTTGTGTTTTCATTATCATTTAATTCTATGAATTTTTTTATTTCTTTCTTGATTTCTTCAATGACCCATTCATTCATCATTCAGTAGTGCATTTAATTTCCATGGATTTGCAGATGTTCTATAGTTTTTCTGCTGTTGCTTTATAGCTTAATTCCATTGTGATCAGGTAGAGTACAGGGAATTATTTCAATTTTCCTATATTTGTTAAGATTTACTTTGTATCCTAATATATGGTCTATTTTAGAGAATGTTCCATTGCTGCTAAAAAGAATGTGTATTCTGCAGTGTTTGGGTGAAATGCTCTCTAGATATGTCAGGTCCATTTGTTCTATAATGTCATTTAGTCCAGATGCTTCTCTGTGTTTTTTTTTTTCTGGCATGACCTCTTAATTGGTGAGAGTGGAGTATTGAAGTCTCCCACTAAAATTGTGCTTGGTATTATCTGTGACCTTGATTCTGGTGGTGTTTGTTTAATGATATTAGGAATTCCCATGTTTGGTGTATATATATGTAGAATTGTAAAGACCTCCTGTTGAATTGTTCCTTTAATAAATATATAATTATCTTCTTTATCTTTCCTAATGTTGGTTTGAAGTCTGTCTGTCTGATATTAGCATCACAACGCCTGCTTGTTCCCTAGGCCCATTTGCTAGGAATACCATTTTCCATCCAGTAACTCTAAGGAAGTATCTATCTTTTAGAGAGAGGTGTGTTTCTTGGAGACAACAAACTGAAGGATCCTTTTAATCCAGTCTGTGTCTTTTGGTTGGGGCTCTGAGGTCATCAATGTTAAGAGTTATAATTGAAAGGTGTGTATTTATTTTTGCCATTTCTTTTTTTTTTTTTTTTAGTTTTTCCTTTACTCTCTTGTTTTACCTACTAATTGAATTTATTTTCCCCCGTTTTCTCATGTATGCGTTTCTCTTTCTCTTCAGCCTGAATGATCCCTTCAAGTATTTTCTGTAAAGCCGGGTTTGTAGACATATATTAGCCTGTATTTTAAAAAAAAAGTTCTTATTTCTCCTTCAGTTGTGATGGTTGACAGTTGATGTCTTTCAGAACATAGAATACATCACTCCAAGCCCTCTGGCTTTCAAAGTTTGTGTTGAGTAATCTGCTGTTATCCTGATGAACTTATCTTTATAGATTGCTTAATGCTTCTCTCTTACTGCTTCTAATATATTTCCTTTGGTCTCTGTGTTCAATAGTTTAATTATAATATGTCAAGGAGAGACTCTTTCCTGTTTGTGTCTGTTTGATGTTCTAAATGCTTCCTGTATCTGCATTGGCATCACTTTCCCATATTGGGGGAATTTCTCTTCTAGAATTTTGTTGAAATACCTACTACGCCCTTAGAGTGAAATTCTTCTACTATACTCTGAATTCCTATGCTTGATCTCTTCACAGTATCCCGAATGTCTTGAAATTCCCATTCTTACCTTCCTATTAGTTTGTCTTTCTCTTTGTTGGACTGTTCTAGATCTGCAACCTTGTCTTCTCAATCCATTCTATTGGTGAGACTTTCCACAGTTTTGTATTTGACTTACCATGGTTTTCGTTTCTTGTATTCTTGATTTGTATGTCTTTAGTATTTCTATTTCCTTATTCGTATCTTGTATCAACCTCATTTTTTTTAAAGTTGGTTTCCTGTGCTCTCCTTCAGAAGTCTGTTGTCTTCTTTGATTCCTTTGATTTCTTTGAACATAGTTAAAATCATTCTTTTGAATTCTTTGTCAGGCATTTCATCGAAGTTAGTCTCACAGAAGGTCATTTCTGATGGATTGATAATTTTTGGTGCAATCATATTGTCTTGATTTTCTGTGTTTTTTGTATTATAATGTAGATATCTTTGCATCTTAAGTTAATTCAATGATTCAGTTTTCTAATTATCTGTTGTATTCCTAGATGTGTAGATCAGAAGTTCTATATCTTCAGGGTGGGAGCCTAGGGTGCCAGGTGTGGCTCTTATATTACTCCAAGAGTGACAACAGAAGTGAACCAAGATGTTGTATTTGCCCGCTATTCAAATATTTTAGTAAGGTGGGTGAAGTAAAGGAGAGTTCTAATATCCAACCATGCAATACACATACATAACAAGACCAGCACAGAGGATTTACGCATAAGTAAACAGGTAATCTAACAAAGCCAAAGTTCCAAAGAGTGTATATTAACTCACACACTTAATCCTGTTGACTGGAAGGCTGAGATTCCTGGTCTGTAATAGGTTCCAGGTCAGTCTGGGACTGAGTGAAATGCTGCCCCCAAGAAAAGCAGAAGAAAAAGACAGTAGGGCACTATAAATCAAGAGGTCTCAAAAACAACAAAACTTACACCTAAAACACCTCTCATTTAAGAATGGCAAGGAAAAAGGAACTCTCATTCACTGCTGGTGGGATTGCAAACTTGTTCAACCGCTATGGAAAGCAGTGTGGAGACTTCTAGACAGAATGGACATAGAACTACCAATGGACCCAGCTATCCTTCTACTAGGCATCTACCCGCAGGATGCCACATCTCGATGCAGAAAATTTTGTACAACTATATTTATAGCAGCTCAATTCATGATAGCCAAGAACTGGAATCAACCCAAATGCCCATCCATGGAGGAATGGACAGCGAAACTGTGGTATATTTATACGATGGAACTCCACTCAGCTGAAAGGAAAAATGACACATCGAAATTTAGAAAAAAATGGTCTGACTTTGAGCAGATCTTACTAAGCGAACACTCAAAAGAACAGAGATTTGAACACCGCATAGTCTCCCTCATATGTGGTCCTTAATCAGGATAACTGTTTTCTTTATGCAGACTTATAGAAAGAAGTGAGATGTTAGGAATGAGGGGTATGGGAAGGGGG
>PVHP010022154.1:0-28805 GCA_004024765.1 Zapus hudsonius
GAGCAGAAAGGAAGTAATAAATGAAGGGTAAAGTAACTGAATATGTGACCTCTTTCTTGGGTATAAAGAACACATGATTAGACCAGATGTTTAAAATAGGAAATTCTTTTAAGGATTAAAGTCAGTGAAAGGAAATTGATATTCTGTTGTTCTCTATGGATTCATATTCTTACTGGCATTGCAGAATTGTTCAAAAATAGAAAACTATCTTTGAATTGCTTGAAGAAAGTCAAAGAAGCTGCTAGAGAATAAAAAGATCTGAAACTAGTTTTAGATGATCAAACGGGCTCCTAGCTCTTTGGCTCCTTTTTCTTTAACGTGGTATGTGAAATTACCTCTTTGAATATTAGAATTTTGAAAAGGGCCCTCAATGTATGTTAAAGAATAGAAGAATTACGTATTAGAATAAAGGCATACTTTTTTTTTCTCAAAAGTATTTCCTGCTAAGGTCTTATAATAGAGTATTTTAAGATATATTAAAAACCTTTGTTCAAGGATGAAAATGAGAATTTCACACATAACATTTGGGGCCAAAATTTAAATTGTAGTGTGTTTGTCAAAAAAAAAGTATATTCAGCATATTAACTTCCACTATTTCAAGAGTTGCAAAACTAGTCATTTTGATTTATATTTGAGAACAATACATGTGTATGCATGCTTACGTACATGCCTAAGGATATTCCCCTCATGCATTGAAGACTAATATATGCATATGTATGCATGTCTGCATGCCTAATGATACTCTCCTCATGCATTATTTTGTCTCACATTTGCTGATTTATTAAAAACAGATGGGACTTGTCTCCATCCTTGTCAGTAAATGAAAAGCAAAATGATATTAATTACAAACCCAAAATAAACGAAGGGGCACACCAGAATTTCAAAGCATACTATTGGCAGCAAACACTTAAGAAAACCAATTGATCTGCCCTGAAGGCTGTCCCATCTCTGCAACTACCATGTGGGCCTGGTGTCCTCTCTCCATTGTTGGACCTTCAGAGAACTGTGCCCTGCCCAGTACAGCCCCCAGAACATCAGCACACTGTGTATTGAGTTACTGAAACATGCAAAGCTCCTTTGATGGGAGCACGTCCTGTCCCACTGCCTAAGAAGAGTCTTGTCTCAGGATAGACACGTGCTCAGTCTCATCTCTGCAGGGAGCCCTCAGCATTTCTCAAGGCTCTGGAGCCAATCGACCTCCCATGCTTCCACATCTTCCTTGTAGCGAGTTCTTAGCTTACTCTCATTTTTCTTTAATTCAGTATAGGCTTTGTTGGGGAGTGGGTTTCTATATGTTATTTAGTAATGTATCTGAACTTTCTAAAAAAAGTTTCTGTTGAATGGCAAGACTCACAAAAATGTTTACTAAATAAAGGCATGGCCTTATTGAAAAAAAAAATCAAACATTACATGTAATTTTGAAGATTTAAATAATTGTGAATGTTTTCAAATTGTCCAGTCAGAGGATAAAAGCATGAAAGCATAGTATCTGTCACTTCCAATGTGAGACTGTGCAGGGGAGTAAGTGCCAACAGTGGCAATAATGATGAAAATAAGGAATAGAAAACATAGATTCAAATCACAGAACTCATTTTGGTTTCTTAATTTCTGTGTGAAAAATTAAATATTCCTTACACAATTGTTATGGTTTGAACGTGAAATGTCCTCCATAGGCTTATGTGCTTGAAAACTTGATTCCCACATGGTGCTGAGAAGTTAGGAAACACAGGGTGTCCCTGGCATGTAGGCCTGGGGCAGTTTCTATGCTGGACTCTCTGCTTTCTGGTGCAATCGAAATACAGAAAAGCAGTGACTTCATTCTCCTGCTGCAAGACTTGTCCTACCCTTCCTACTCAAAAGGGAAAGTTCCCCTGTAACATGAGCCCAGATAAATCCTTCTTTATTTCTGTCAGACATTGTCTCTTAGTGATTAGGGAAGTACACAAAACTTTGCACTGAAAAATGGGGTTATTGCTGAAATATATCTCAACCTGTTGTTCATTGATTAGCTTTTAGAGAAATATGGAAAATATGGAGCTATGGGCTAGAATTAGAGACTAAAGGCCCATTTGGGTAGAAGTTCAGTAAAACAGAGTGTAGGGGCTGAGAGATGGCTTAGTGGTTAAGGCACTTGCCTCCAGTGCCTAAGGTCCCGGGTTCAATTCCCAAGTACCCACATATGCCAGACCCACAAGGTGGTGGCCCTGGTGTGCTCTCTCTCTCTCTCTCTCTCTCTCTCTCTCTCTCTCTCTCTCTCTCTCTCTGTATTTCTCTGATTGGAAATGAATAAATAAAATATTTTTTTTTAAAAAAAGAGTGTAAGCAGCAAGACAAACCAAACTATAATCATGAGATCTCAGAGGGAAGTATCCAGGGCACCACATATATTACATTCTTGAAAAAAAATTCTGGCTGGAAATTTCAATATGGTTGAATTTGTAAGTTACTACTTTACTTGGTGGAGGGAATTTCAGACAGAAGAGCCTGTAGACTGTGCTGAGGAGACAGTCTGCACACTGCCTTTAGCCAGGTTTAAAATTTGAGAGAGCAGAAAGTGAATGTGGGAGATAAGGAAAGGCACAGGAAGGATTTCAGAATATGGACAGTGTAGCTGTGGGAAAGCACAGTAGTAAAGTAGTAATTATTATAGAAATTCACACAATTTAAATAGAAATGAACCACAAGTCCTAGCTAAACAGGGAAGGTGCTTTGAGTGCAGGAACCCACCTCTCAGGGCTCCAACACAAACCCATTTGAAAGGAAAGTACTAGAAAGAGAATTATCTTTAAAGATAGTCTCAGGTGCTTGGTTCCAAGAGGTCTGGGTGGAGATTTGCTTTGCAGGCTGCTGATGCCAAAGACCCTGGCGAGCAAGACTCCAACTAGCCTCTGAGCTACAAGATCCTTGTGTTGCAGACATGAATGTGTGAAGTTTAAGGGAATCACTGAGGATTGTACTCAGCTTCCAGAGCCTTCCTAGTCTTAGGCAATGTGTCCCAAGTCATTGTGTCATCAGGTTCCCTGCTTGGAGGTTTTATGAAAGTGAAGGCCAAGTTTAAATAAAGACTATTTAGCTGCAAGTAGCAGAGGGGTGAGGCAACCCATGTTCATCCCATCCCATTCTTTTTCTTTTCTTCCCCCTTGTGTGTTGTTACTGAGGGGGGCCATGTCTCTGGATATTCTCCCCCAAGATGGCACTTACAATCTTTTTGCCTCTTCTCTCTTCCACTCAGTTCCTTGAGTCATGGTGAGTGAGTTTTGAGTCATCTTTGTTATTGAGATCTTAAGTATCTCTGGATCTTTGCCTTGGGTTGTGATGGGTATCCTTGGTGTCTGTCTCCATTTCATGGATTATCAGACTTGCTATGGTGATTGGTTGCCTGTTTGTCTCATCACTTTCTCATTGGTTTCATTTGGGCCCTGTGTAAAGGCTAGGTGTGGTTAGTCTCCTGCCAGGCGGCAGCCATCATCCAATGTCTTCTTGGTGGAAATGGGTTATCTCTGGCTTTCTCAATGCCTACTGAAAAATACAAACAAAATCTCTATCGGAAAGTGAGATCAGTATAGGTTAGATGAGACAACATTGCTATTCTGGCTAGGTCCTAATGGGTGTAGGCTCTCTCTAGCTCTCTGGTAGTGGGAAATTCCCCTAGGAGCCTAAGATATTGGTCCCCATAGGATTTTGCCAGGGATCCCCCTTCCAGCTAAGGTTCTTTGTCACTAAGTGGATCCCTTAGCCAATCATTAACCATTGATTACCCTCTTAGCTTTAGCACCACTATTGCAGAGATGAGCACTTCTTCACTTGCTGGTCTCTTCTGTACAGCCTCCCTTCTTTAGTTTTGACTTCTCATTCTTGTCCTTGTTTATACTCTAAGGTGAAATGTTGATGAGGTGAGAACTGTGGAGGTCTTGTGGGGCTATCAACAACCATCCTGAGGTCAGTTCACATAAAGAGTGCAATGCCCCAGAGTACGTTGCACCCTGTGGTTCTTCCATTCTTCCTGCCCCATCTTCTGTTATGATCCCTGATTTTCAGAAGACATGGTAGAGATGCTGACTCTAGTGATAAACTCTCAAAAGTCTCTTTTTTCAACTTTTTTTGAATTTTGAGACTGTTCGGTGTCTATCATCTTCATCATAGCAATATTAATATTCTCTCCACCACTTCCCCTGCATTGTTCTCTGGGCCCTGGTGGGTGTAGTAGAGATAACTCTTCCCATGAAAAACACAGGGATTTCTTTTCTTTTTGCCTTCTTGCTGGAGTGTAGCCCCCCCCATGTATTCACCACCATCAATCAAGAGAATGTCTCTAACCACAAGTGAAAAGAACTTGAATCAACAGAGATAAACATACATCTAATCAGAAATTTAAAGGACTCTACATATCCATGGTGCCAAGGAACACTGGAAGTTTTGCTCTGGGGACTATGTCCTTCAAAGCCATAAGCTTTTGGTTATGCTTCCAATATCAGGTGTGAGGTCTCTCCCACCAAGTAAGCCTCACCAAATCAGAGATTAGTTGGTAACTGCCATCTCTTATGTACCACTGTTGCACCATTTGGCACATTTTGCCTGGCTGATTGATTCTGTGGTTTGCAGGATCTAATGCTTGTGTAGGACAGTTGATGGGCTTTGTTCTGCTCCCAGAGGAGCTGGTAAAACAGGTTTCAACACTATGGGAACTAGCTAGCAGGGTGGTGGCTTTGAATTCCAGTGTGGTTTCTCAGTGTCCTGTGTCTGCAACATGTGGTATCTTCAGCAGTAGGGTCTTACCACTTTTTACACTTCCCTATGAATTTTGAAGCTTTTTTTTCTTTTTCAGTGAAGATTGTAGCTGCATTTTTTATTGGAATTTGATTGAATATGTAAGTTGCTTTTAGAAGGAGGCCATTTTCATGATATACTATTTTCAGAGAGCCTTTGAGTACCCATCTAGGTTTAGTGCCAATATTGCACAGATGATTACTTCTTGCCTCACTGATCTCTGCCTTATTGCAGTGTCCTCTGCATTCTCAGACCTTTGGTAGGTCACTGTTTTATAGTAGTGTCCCCTGATTTCTCAGATTATTTTTGGCCAATTTCCCCTGGGGTAGTGCCTTCCAGCACTACACACACTACCATCTGGGAGCTGGCTTCCTTTCCAGATATATTGGGGTTTCTCAGTGTTGTGTAATAGCAGACTTTAGTATCTCCAGCAATAGGGTCTTATCTTTTGCCTGGAGCAGGAAATCAAGAGCTTTGATATAAACCTGTCTTGTTTTAGGGACTATTGTCCATAGATTACTTGGGGGGGGTCATTGTACACTAACACCCTGGTTTATCCATGCAGCTGGGTGGACAGAGTCTTGGGGCAGCTGTGAGCAGACGGGCATAGCCACCTGGGAGACACTTGTAGTGAAGAGCTTATTTATTAGATTGGGAGGGTTGCTTTTATTTAGAAGGAAAAGGAGAGGCAGGGGGATAATGGCAAGGGGATTGGTGGGGGCAGAATGGTCTGTGGATGTCTCATGAAAGGATTGTTAGGGGTCAGCTGCATAGATTAGCTAGAGGGACTTTTTGGTTGTCTGGGCCTTGTTATCACTTTACAGCTGAATTATGTGAACTCCAGTAAACTCAGGACTTGAATTTCCTGGAATTATCAGTGTTTGCTGGGTCCCACTAGATGACTGGAGGTTTGGGGAGGAAAGGAGACAGCCAAAACTCCTTGTGGTCCCAGGATGAGATAATCAGAGTTTCAGGCCAGTCTCAACTTTCCTTTAACCGTATGTCCTCTGTGCTTCTCAGCAGGGTCCCACAAGGGACCTTGCAAATCTCTCTGATCAACAGCTTAGTTTGGCAAGTAACCAATTTCTGGGACAGGGAGGTATAGGCCAGAGCCACTTGTATTAGGGTTACCATTCATTCCACACTCTTTAGTACCCTTCTTACCAGATGATGCACTCATAGTCCTCAAGAGCTTGCTGTCCAAAAGTAAGGATTCTATGATATCAATTCATTATGGATTTAGTTTTCTCTATATTACCCCCTGCCCTCCCAATCTCTCTCCCCTCCCAAACCCTTCCATCCCTCTTGCCAGTCTCACAATTCGCATGTCAGGTTTGCTTGCTATTTAAGGTTAACCTGTTGGGATCTGTTCCTATGTGATTCATTCTGTTCTTGTGTGAGTTCACTGAGTATGGTCTGTTCCAAGTCTATCCACTTTCCTGAAAAATTCACTCAGTCATTTTTCCTTATTGCTGAGTATAATTCCATGGTATATGTACCATGTAACATAACTTTGATATCCATTAATCCAGTATGGACATTTGGGTTGTTTCCAATTCTTAACTATTGTGAATTAAGCAGCTATAAACATGGTTGAGCAGATGTCTCTGTGTTGATGAGAGGAGCCTTGAGGGTAGATGCCCAGTAGAGGGATAGCTGGTTCCTATGGCAGCTCTATTTGCATGTTTTTAGGAGCCTCTACACTGCTTTCCATAGTGGTTGTACTACATGAAATAACAGTGGTGAGAATGCACTCCCTTGTCTATTTCAAAATCTAAATTTCCATTTAGTAATGAAATGGCCTCAAGTTTTATTGTATATAACCTTTTCTAGTTTGAGAAATGATTAGTAATTTCTAAATTCTCCAAAGTTTTAGCATAAAGAAATGTTGCGTTATGCTGAAGGCCTTTTCTGCATATATTTAGATGATCATGTGATTTCTGTCTTCAAGTTTGTTTGTGATGTTTTACATTTATTTATTTCTGTTTGTTGTACCATCCTGTATCCTTGGGATAAAACTTACTTAATCAATTTGGATTTTTTTTTTTACTTTATTCATTGCATTTTTTCATATTTATTGTCAGTAATTAGATACATTGCATGATCAAATCTTGTGATGGCAACTTCATTTCCTCCTCCCTGTCCCTAAACCACTGGGGGCCCTCCTTAGTGGTCTTGCTGGACCAGTCCATGGGACATGGGGCTATGTATTGTACAAGAGGTAGCCGGTAGTTTTTTTTTTTTTTAATTTGTGTGTTGTTGCTGAGGGGGGCAATGACTCTGGGTATTCTCCCTCACCATGGCTCTTGTAATGTTTCTGCACCCTCTTCCACTCAGATCCCTGAGTCATGGTAGTTTAGTTTTAGGTCTGCTTTACTGTTGATATCTTAAGAGTCTCTAGATTTCTGCATTGGATTGTTTTGGGTTCCTCAGTGTATGTTTCCATTATCCTTTCCCTGATTAATGTGTTTTTCAATTCATGAATATATACTAAAATTTTTTGCAATTATTTTTCATCAGGGATATTAATTTATATCTGATTTTCTCTTAGTGTTATACAGGCTTCCAAAGTACTGTGAAACATTCACTTCTACTAAATTTTATGAAATAACTTCATAAGCAGAGTTTCAGCTTTTTGATTTAAAAAGTTTCAGCTTTTTGATAGCTTTCTGATAGAACACTGCAGTGAACCTATCTGAGCCAGGAATTTTTTAGTTGAGAGCATTTGAATATTGATTCAATCTCATTTCTTCTTATAATTAATTCTATTGAAATTATTTCATTTCAGTTAAATATTGTTAGATTATATCTGCCAATAATTTACTCATTTCTTCTAAATTTTCCAATTTGATAATCACCATATTTTGAAACCTATTCCTTTACTTCACTTTTTCTTTTAGATTACTTGTGCTAAAGATCTGTCAATCTTATCTTTTTGAAGAACCAGTTCTTTTCTTTTAATCAATTCTTTTAATTCTCTTTTTAATTTCTATTTCATTGATTTATGCCATAGTCTTAATTATTTCTTTCCATGTGGGGATTCTGAGTCTGATTTGTTCTTGAGTTTACAAAGCTTTCAGGTGGTTCATTAAGTCATTTATTTTAGATCTCTCTATTTTTGTTAGGTAAGTAATTTGAGCTATAAACTTTTCTCTTAGGACAGCCTTCAGTGGGCCCTATAGATTTTGGTATGATGTGTATATATATTTCATTTTTATACTATTGTAGGAATTTTTTTCAATCCCAATTTCTTTTGCAACCCATTTATTGCCCATTAGTATATAATTAAATTTCAAGAAACAAGTGTATTTATTCTAGTTAGCCTTGTTGGTTGCTTCTAGCTTTATTGCCTTTTCTTCAAATAAGATGCAAGGAGCCATTTTTAATTTTCTTAAATTTACTGAGAGTACTTCTTTACTCCTAATATGTTATCTATTTTACAGAAAGTCCATTGATTTCTGAGAAATATACGTATTCTGTAGTGTTTGGATATAATGTTTTGTAATTATTGTTGGATTCATTCTACCTATGGTATCTTTTAACTCCCTTGTTTTGTGTGTTTACATTTGCTACAGATAACCTGTGTTTTGAAAATAATGGGGTATTTAAGATGCCTATTGTTATTGTGTTGGGAATATGTCAATGTAGAGTTTCATTTATAAAATCTGGTTCACCTTGTGTTTAGAGCCCATGATAGTTAAGGTTTTTTTTTTTTTTTTTTTTTTTTTTTTTTTTTTTTTTTTTTTTTTTTTTTTTTTGTCAACTTGACCTATTTAGTAATCTTGGTTGGGTCTCTGCTGGGAATACAGTGCGGTAAGGAAAATTTCAGAGATTCAGGTAGTCAACGAGTGTGCAGAAGGGTTTCAAGACCCTGCACTAAGGCTATACAAAGGGGAAGGAAATCTATATCTCTTTCTCCCCCCTGCCTGTTTGCTCTTGTGTGTGGTGTGTGTGTGTGTGTGTGTGTGTGTGTGTGTGTGTGTGTGTGTGTGTGGTGTTCATTGATGGTCTCTCTTTCTCTCTATATATGCTTGGACCTGTGAAAGGGGGTCAGCTTTGCCATTTTGGAACTTCCCCTGGACCTGTAGCTTGAATACATACCTTCGTCCCATAACTGTGCCTGGTTTGGAGGTTCATCCCATTGTCATGTGGCTAACTACAACAGGGCATATATGTTTAGAATTTTAGTATTCTCTTAACAAATTGTTCACTTGATCAATGTAAAGCAATTTTCTTTATCTCTTCTGATTAATTTTGGTTTGAAGTCTACTTTGGTGGATATGAGAATAGCCATCCCTTGTTTCCTAGTTCCAAGGCTTGAACTATTTCTTGCATCTTTAACCCTATGGTAGTATCTGTCTTTGTTAGTGAGGTGAGTTTCTTGAAGACAACAAAATGATTGAATATTTTCTGAAACAACCTGTTAGTCTCTGTGTATTGAGTGTGGATTGAGACCATTAATACTGAGATGTATTATCAAAAAGTGTGCGCTAATCTACTTTATGCTTATGATATTTTATGAAATTTGGTGTTTTCTTGGTCTTTCTTTCCTAAACAATAATTATTTCTTTAGTTACTGAATTTCACTCCTCTACCTTCTTAAATGTGGTTATTCTACTCTTCATCAGTTAATGATCCATTAGGTATCCTCTGTAGTGTTGGCACGGTGCTTTTAATTTATTTGAGTTTGTTTTTTATCCTGGAACATTAATTGATATCTTTATATTATGAGTGTGGTAGGTTGAATAATGTCCCCCAATAGAATTTATTATAATTTTGTTTATTAAATTGTTAATTGTCTCCAACCAGTTCTGGCTGGAAGAGGAGAGTCACTTTGGCCTAGCCTCCTGGGGACTGGCCTTTTCTAAATTGGATGCAAAATACTAAGGATAGATATGCAAAAGAAAAGCCAGAACCCCAGTCTGGCAGTTCTGCATTTTGTGAATTACAGTGTGATAGTGTGCTTGCTTGCTTGCTTCTGGAGGTGCTGTCTCTGTCTCTGCTTGCTTCTGTGAAAGGGAACCAGCCTTTTTCATTAACTTCCCCTGGGTCTGTTACTTCAACAAATACTTTCCTCCCCAAAATTGTGCCTGGTTTGGAGATTCATCCCAGCGGCGTGTGCCTGACTACAACAATGAGAGAGACAGAGATTTGCTGGGTATAGTAGTTAGAGTTGGAAGCAGGGTCCATCCAATATTGAAAAGGAACTTTCCACATACTTCTACTTTTTACTGTTTCGATTGAAAAAAAAATAGCCATTATTCTAATAAGTCAGACTAATATGTGATGAATTGTTTCTCTCTTGAACCTTTTAGTACCCTTTCTTTGTTATGAGAATTTACTGTTTTGACTATAGTATGAAAGGGAGAATTTCTCTTATGCTCCAGTCTATCTGGATTCTGTATGGCACTCATACCAGGATGAGCATCTTTTTTTTTTCCTTAGATTTGGAAATTTTTCTTCTATAATATTATTACAAATAATTTATATGTCATTCTTCTGAAGCTCTTCTAATTTTATAAATAAATTGTCCATAATTGAGACAATTTTTGTTTCAAGTGGTGCACATTTCTTTCATATTCAGTTCACACACATGTTTCTTTTCTGAACTTTCTCATTGGTTTTTACTAATTGATCCAATTATTTTTCTTTGTTTTCAAGTCTTGGTATTCTGTATTACATTTGATCAATTCTATTGGTGAGGCACTCCACGAATCTTTTTGTTTGATCTGCTGAGATTTTCATTTCTGGCTTTATTTCAGTTTGATGTTTTTTTCAGGAACTCTATTTCTGTATTAAGGTCCACTTTCTTATCCTGGTTGAACTTCCTCATTTTATCTAGCTGTTTTTGACTACAGTACCATTTCCAGGGAGACCAAAAGTACTCTAGTGACTCCTCTTAAATGACAGATCTTCAGCAGATGTCTAATTTGTGTGGGGTGAAGAGTTGCTAAAAGGAATCTGTATTAGGAAACTCAGTGTAACACCTGTCTCAGTGGCTAGTGGTGGTGACTGTGTGTTGGAGGTGAGAGGATTCCTGAGGAGTTGAAGGATCTTTCTAAAGTTGCCTTTCTTGTGTCCTCACAGGTTGGGCAAAGAGGATTTTATCAAATCCCAATCACATCTGGATCACAGTGGTGGGTGGGTGTATGCGTTGAGGATTCACACTTGACTTGGACCTGTGTGTTTCATCTTTTCACAATGATGTGTGGTGGGAGAAAGCATTGAAGCAGGTGAAGGGGTGAAGTGGATGGGTGAAGGAGAGGATTCCAATCCTTAACATATGTATGTGAACTTAGCATACTAATATTGGAGGAGAGGATAATTACAGCTACAAGATTGTGGTGGAGAAGATTTGCCCCCTCACAAAACTGTCAGTGGCCTAAAGGATAGAAAAATTTTTAAAGTTTTTTTTTTTTTTTTCTGAGAGTATTTGACTTTTATTTAAGGCAAGGTCTCACTCTTGCTTATGATACCTGGAACTCATTATGTAGACATGGCTAGCCTTAAACTTACAGCAATATTACTAGCTCAACCTCTAAAGAGGCCTGGTTGGATTTCTGTTTTGTAAGGATTCTGTGTTAGATAATTTCTTAAAAATTAAAAAGTAAGATGTTCTCCTAGAGCAACAATAAAAAGAGAAGGTATGTCTTTAGATTTAAAGGGCTGTATAGTTGAGTGAGATATCAAAGTAGCAACTAAATTTTTTTAATCTTCTGACTATTATAACATTAGATTACCTAAGTATTATATACACTCTAGTACCTAAGAATATGCAGCCAACTTCTATGGCATTCTGCATTGTTCTATTAGCTCATAATTTTTGACCCATGATGAAATTTTTGAACGAATCATTTTTAGACAATAAGATATATAAATGCAAATTATCTTTATTACCAGCAATTTTTAACATTGAGATCTGAAAAATCCATGAAAGCTGGGAATGCAGGGAACCATGAAAACACAATCCCTCCACAATCTGAACACACTCTACATGAATTCAGCACAATTCTTTGTGCTGATTTTTGGTGAAGTCTACAGCGTATCTAAACTGTGAACTCTGCTTTTGATATGATTTATCTTCATTGGCTCATTAATCTGTTAGATCTGAAGACAAGTCATAGAAAAACAAGTCTGTCCCCAGGACAAGCACTAGCAGCATAAATGTAGCACTAGATTGCTTGCAACCGGAAGCCTAATAATTGTTGATAAATAGTATTACAAATGGCAGTGTTAGGAAGACAGCTCAGAGGCCATGTGCTCCTTGCCTAGCTCTGAACTAATTATGAACATGATCATAGTTTTATTTCTGGTAAACACAATCGCTTCAAACATTTCTCCATAGAATATTGAATGAATTATTCTTGAAGTTTAACAATTCAGAAACTAATTAGGCATTCTGCAAGGAATGATCTATATTTTTCTTTTCTCTCATTTCCTCCTGGCTTGATTTTCCATTTTTCTAGTTTTTGAACATTTGTCTTTTTTTGGGATAAGTATAGTAGACATTAAATTTTGTAATTGACTATATGACTCCAAGCAAGTTGCTTACTCTTTGTGTTCCAAATTCTCATCTATAAAGTTGAGATATTATTAGCCTCTCAAATTTTGATTAGAAATCAAATGACTGGACACATTAGTTGTTATAACCATGTTCATCATAGGGAAACAACTATATTTTTAGTAGTTTTGCCAAATGCTAGAATGTCGAGCTAATGGAATATGAAAAATCTTTCATTCAGGCTAGATATGAACATTTCACCTGAATCTATTTCACTAATTTTCTTTTTAACTATGTATATTCAGTTATCAATCTCATTCAACTTGGTTTTTGTTTTATTTTCATTTTTAATTACATAAGTTATTTCATTTTTCTCTTTCTAAACTCATATTTTAGCCTAAAATGTCCCTATAATCTTCTATATTATAGTTCATATTAATCATGCATTTTTAATATTCCAATTCAATTACTTCAAATGCCAGGTAAATTTTGACTTTCTAGCAGAATATATTCTTTCTCTATCTCCTACTTTCCATTTTATTTTCTTGTTTCCTCCTCTCCTTTCCTTCTCTTCATTCATTCTTCCGTTCTTTCCTTCCTTTTGTTTCTTCTTTCTTCTCTTCTTTTTCTCTTCCATCCACTCTTTTATTTTCTTTCCTCCTGCCTAAACTTCCTTTTCTTTTCCTCCCTTCCTTCTTTCCTTTCTTCCATCCATCCTTTCTCTATTCTGTTCTTCCCTGTGTGATGTTGGCATTCAAAATCAGTCCTTGCATATGGTAGACAAGTGATCTACCACTGAGTTTTATCTCCAACTGATAAAACTTTGTGGAATTTTGTTGGGGGGAAGAGGGAGTAGGAGAGTATAGAGTTATCCAGGTAAAGCCTGGTTATATAGAGCAATCTGGCCACAAAATCACTGTACAGCTCAGACTACCTCATAGTCATGAAAATCCTCCTGCTTCCCTCTCCCAGAGTGCTGGGATTGCAAACATGTGCCACAATTCTCAATTTACGGATATTTTTTGACAAACTTTTGACTTCCCTCTCTTGCTCTGTAAGAACACAGTTTAAGTTCTTCAGTTCATCAATGTGTAGACAGCTCTCAAACCCTCATCATATTAGCACATGGGGTTTATAGTTTCTGTATTGGTAGTTGAGTGAAGGTCAGAGTTCAGAAGCTCTGCTGATCACTCCTCAGCCAGTACTGCTAGCAGAATAAAGAGAAGCCCTATGTACCTTCTTCACCACTCTCCTCCTCCTCTGCTCCTCTCCATGCTTGTGCATGTGCAGAGCCCTCAGATTTTCAAATGGTTATTTGCATTATTTAAATCATCACCATTGGTCTTATGTAATGCCGGATAGGATAGATAGAAACAGCATTATATCACTAAACATAAGATAAGACTGCTTATTTTCTAGAATGGAAAATTGTATTAAAATGACTTATACTATATTCCTGTTAGGATTCATTTAAAAAAACACAATATGACTACAAACTCCTGTGTCCCTAAATTGATATATTTTTAAAATCTAAGAGGGGAAGTATGAATTCAAATATCTATTATATAAAGCATCTTTGACTAAATAACTTCACTGATTTCAACAATCAATTCCTCTGTTTCTGATTATCTTTTGGAAGAAAAATCTACTTTTTCATGCTAGATAAAAATGTGTATATAAATCTTAAAATAAATTGAGATCATTAGAAGGATAATGCATTGTTGAAAACAGTATTATTTGGACAAAGAGACTACTTAAGATACTGCTTCATAGGATAGTCTTCAATAATTTTGACAGCCACTTCAAATGGCTGTATGGTTCACTGATCCATGACATCAAGATGTGTGTTTACAAGGGAATGAGAGAAGAGAATGACAACCGAGGGATAAAACAAGGCAATAATGGGCATGGATATGTTAAGAAGGATTGTAAGCCTCTGTGTGGATGAAAGCCGTTATTTACAGCAAAAGAAGATGGCAAATGAATGTCATAAATGGAGAAGTGATACTTTTAAAGGACTTGGGAATGACTGCTCTTTTCTGAATAGAATGAAGAGATAAAGGAGACACAGCTAGGAGATGGGGAGATAATGCAATCATCTCCTCTCACCTCCCTCATATTGTTAGGAAAATAATGTAAGAACCATCAAGTGGGTTGTACCTCAGGATTAAGTTAGCCTTCAATATTCTAGTTGTGATCATATGTGGAAAAAAGACACATTTAACATTGTCAATGGATCTAGTAGATAATAGCCTTTTTATGGCAGAAAAAGTGGGATAAATAGATGATGATTCAATATTCAACAATAGCTCTTGCCATGGTGGTTTTAGTTTAAGAGTATTAACTATGCCTTGAGACTGTTATTTAGAATTTATAAGGTTTTAATTTTAAACTAGTCTTGTGACTACTCAGAAAAATTGAACAGAATTGAGCAGTAGTCAAAACGTAAAATCCTACTAGCAGGGTATTTCAATATTCCCGGAAATGAGAGATAGTTTTTAAAGGTGAACTCAGATGGATCCAATCCATGACTGGAATGTAACCAAGAAAAGGCATCAATGATGCTATTTGCACTAGGTTTTTATAAAAGGATAGATGTGCAAATCATAGGATAACAATAATAAAACTTATCTTTTTATTTTATTTTGAAGGCCAGAGAGTTTGGGAGGTAAATTATGATATTATTTCTGGATAAGCTAAATTTATACAGTATAGAAAAAATATGTACTTGAAAAAGAATCTACAAATAAGGTCTGCAAAAAGGGAAGCATACACAAAATTATTTCTAAAACATAAAACATTTAATACAGACAGAATAAATTTTATTAATATAGTATTTGAACAAATGTTTTTTACCTACATTTGTCTCCTGGGTTTGGGGGCATGAGAGTAAGAGAGGTTCAAACAAGAAAACATGGGAATCCCTACAGCCAGTCTTGGTGACTCAAAACTTTAATCTTCTCAGCACTCAGGAGGCTAAGACACAAGACTCCTCAGGAGCTTAAGGCCTCCTTGGCTATAGTTAGTCTCTGCATGGAAAATAAAAGCAAGTTTGGAAATATTAAATTCCGGAATGTAAAATTCATATATAAAGTAGTATACAGAATAGTAAGTAGAAAATGTAATGTCAAAATGTGAGAAAATATTGCTCCACAGCCATCCAAATGGGTGAATCCTAAAACTTCTGTTTGAGAAGAGAACACAAATAATTTTCTCCAATACTGGAAAAGAAAATTACCCAGAAAACTTGATATTGGTAAGTCCTTTGGGAATTCATAAAAAACTTACAGTAATCAATTAAAAGAGGTTGGGAAATTCAACATCTTTGTTTATTTCTATCAGTCATGTTGACTATTTGATGTATTCATAGTTATGAGTTTTTCCAAGCATGCAATACAGAAGGGGAGTGGGCTATGAGTTTTGATTGCATTAGGGGAGCAATTATGCTGATTGACTAAGAATATAAGTTTCATCAGAATAAATTGCCTAAAAATGATGGTATTGATATTGACAAGTGAAATTTGGGGTTTCAGCACGTGTTCCCCAGATTTATAAAGCCTAAATTTGGGGTTCTTTGCTAATCTTTAATGAAGAATAATAAAATCAGAACAAAGAAGGACAAATTATTAATTATTGAATTTATTTGAGGAGAAATCACAATTTGTGTAGTTTAATTAAAGGGAATTGCTACTGGGAAAGGAGGAGTGGAACATTTTCAGGTGGGAGACATACCTCCAAGAAATGGAAATTAATGAGAAATTGAAGCTGAGTGAGTAACCTTAGAATGAAGCCAGGAACCCAGGAGGGCTGGAGAGGCTAAGGTTTACAAAGTGAAGTTCAGAAGGGGTTGCTAGCACGTGAAAAGCCAAATCAACTGGGGTTTAGAAGGTGAATTTCCAAAGGGGCTGCAAACACATGGAGCACCTATGTAACAGACCAGAGTGGCAATCCACACATAGTAAATTCAGTGATCATGAAGCAGATAAAGCTGGGAGATTGAGATTAAAGCAGGGAACACACTTGACATCAGATCAAGGGAGTAAATGGGGGAAGAAGGAGAGAGTCCACATGTCTGATCCAGAGTGGGAATCCACACATGGTAAATTGGAAACCAACAGACAGAGCAGAGAGATCAGAATTAAAGAGACATTAAAATACAGTGTTAGGTCTCCCCCACACAGCCAAGTGGGGCTGGGAATTGAGACTCACTTTGGGGAAGCTAAACCATGCCAGACTCAGATGAGAGGGTCCCAGGAAAGAGCGTGTCTCATGTAGAAGAGCCCAGGAAGCAGAGAGCGACCCCCCACCCAGGCTGCCACCATTCTAGGGATTAGATCAGGTTGTCAGGGAAGGAGCTGATTGTTGTTTGATCTGAAGGATGGATCATAGAGTCCACCCATATCTGGGAAGGGCTTGGATTAGCAAGGTGTGCCACAGATCAATGTCAGGCACGAGTTCGAATCCAAGTTAGGAGTGTTCATTCTTGTGAGAAATCAGGTGTTTGGCACCTTCTGGTTTCTTCTGGGTCTCTATCCCTAGCTGAGAACTGCCTAGCTTTCTCCATTCTGTCTCAATATGATCCAAGAAAATTAATAGCTATTGAGTTTTGTCCAAGTAGAATTAAAATGCTACAAGACAGTGAGAAGACATTTTCAGCTGGTTGGTGGTTTACACCTGTAACCCAGGACTCCAGAGACAGGTATGGAATCATGGGGAGTTGGGGTCATACTGCATTTGATGCAATCCTGGACTATAGATTGAGATCCATTTCCAAATGAAAAAAAATAAATAAAATGGGGTGTGCTTTAAATAAGGACTTGGGAGTAAGGGTAAGAGTAATACAACTATCTAGTGTGCCATGAGAAAAGTTGAAAACAACTTTTGAGATGGCTCAGAGGTTAAAAGCACTTGTCACTATCATAGTTAAACAAGAAGCCTTTTTTGATGGCTCAACTTGACAGAAACCCCATAAAAACCTGGACGCCCTGACTGATACCATCTATGGATGGAGAAGAGACCCATCTTAAAGTAATATATAGATGAGCAATAACAATACAACACCAGATGTTCTCCTTTGGCCTCCATATGCAGGCAAGTGAAGTGAAGCATTTGAACACACACCTACACATACCACACAGCACACCACACATATGTACACACACACACACACACACACACACACACACATACACACATGCAAAGAAAAAAAAGGGCAGGAAAATCTTTTCCAAGACAATTCCAAAGATTTGAAACTTCAAGTGGTAGGAACCTTTAACCTTAATATCAATGACTACATGTTAAACAGTGAATACTAACAGTAAAGAAGGAGAATGTCTCAGCCATTAGGAATTCAATGAGAACAATACAGTGATCTCAGAGTTTGGACAATCTAGCACATGACGACATGGGTTTTAGCAGAAGGATTTATGAGGTCAATGAGGAGATGCATCTAAAATTAGTTACCAGCAAGGACAGGACTCCACTCTTTCAGCAGGAATGTGGCAGAATATACAGGACTTAAGAGCCACAGGCTCCGTGTTTTTCAAAAGGAAGGATGGCATGACCATATGTGCAGGGAGGAGGCTTAAGCAATAGGAGGTCTGGCCAGCTGGCCACGTGCATTACAGGACACAGTGGAAGAGTAGGAGTTGGTGGAGAAGACTGTGATGTGGAGAAATGGACTCAGAGGAGATGGATTGAAATATGTGTATATGGAACATTTTTTGAGATAGCATTTTTCCCTTTGCCTGGGTTCAGGTTTTCCATCCTCATGTCACAGCTCCCCACGTGCTGGGATTGCAGGTGCTCTTCACTCAGGTAGGAGCCAATGGTAGCAGTTAGAGCTCCTGAAGACTGGATTCAGTTCCCCAATGGCTGCCCTCAGGGAGGCCCAGATTCTGTTTCCTCTGTGGAGGACACAGCTCTGATTTCATGCCTTCCATGTGACTGAGTTTGGCAATACCATGGGAAGGGTGGTGAAGACTCAGCAAGTTGAGTGAGTGCAGGGCACTGATATATCTGGAAGCTTGTGGACAGCCTATAATTGGATTGAATTTTCTCTTGCACTCTAGAATTCTCTGCTTTTAGCTGCCGCTGATTTTTCTACTGCATTTATTGGTATAGTTATTAATAAAATATTTGTATATGGTATTTTTATCTATTTAATTTTTATAAGTGCTTCAGTGTTTATGACATCTAAAATTTTTGGTTTTTTATTAACTATGTGTAAAAATTAGGACATTTTTATAGACACCAATGATAATTACTTTAATGCAAATGAATTTACTAAAATGTTACAGTACCATTAAAATCATAGAAGATATATTTTCTAAGTAAAATAGTATAAACTCATGGTTAATAATAATAAGAGCCGAGTGCACATGACTCAGCACTCAGGTGGTGAGGGAGCAGATAGCTATGAGTTTGAGGCCAGCCTGGTTTACAAAGTGAGTTAAAAGTCATCCTGGGCTTGAATAAGACCCTGCTTCCAGAAACCGAAGAAATAATAATAATTAGTTGAATTTATTGAATTCTTGCTCTGCATTAGACACACTGTAATGTAGTTAAGAATAAATAAAATATGGCCTGTAAATGACTAATATATAGTATGTTGTTGAAGTCAGCCACACATCGCTGGGATGAATCTCCAAACCAGGCATAATTTGGGGAGGAAAGGAATTATTGAAGCTACAGATCCAGGGAAGGTTCCTTAATGGCAAAAGGGGCTGGCCCCCTTTCACAGGTCCAAGCAGAGAGAGAAACCCATCACCAGTACCATACACAACAATAGAAAATTGGGCAGGAGTCAGGGAGAGAAAGTTCCATCCCCTTTATTTTAGGGCAGTGTCTTGCAACCCTATCCCAGAATTTTTGGCTTGCTGAGTCTCTGCAATCTCCTTTCTGCTCTGCTTGCTCAGAAAGGGATGTTCATTTCTAACTTTCCTGAGCTTCCTTACATCTTGCCCCCTAGCGAAAGGACTGCCTTCCTGTGAACATTATCAGTGTCCCACAGAAGATAATTTAAAAAATCAAATTAATAAAACGTAACCATCACACACACACAACTCTCTCTCTCTCTCTCTCTCACACACACACACACACATATATATATATATATATATATATATATATATATATATATATATATATATATATGTAATATATATAAATATATGTATAATTAAAATTCTGATTGGGTGCTGGGGAAATAATTCAACACTAGAAGCATTCTGGAAATTTGGCAGATACTTCTGTTCAAACAGTTCACAAGAGAATAAACAGTGACAGGAAGTTCATCTGAGCTGTGGCTACATGATATGGGTCTCAAGATGAAGCATAAGCATACAACCCATAATCCATGTTTATAAGATTTACAAGCATCTTGATTCTGCTGAAGGGCTGGTGTTTACAAGAGGAGGAAGGTCACTAGGAATGAAATGATAAATTGGCATGACATTGGTGAAGGACTGGATTAGAAAGAATTTTTACATTCCGTTTAACATGTAGTAGACATTCAGGAAATATTTCAATACAGGTAAATAAACACATATGTTTTGGGGGAGATTTTGATACTGAGGTAAGATAATTCAGATCATGGAATTCTCCATTGTATAATCCCTATGAAATTGTTAATAAAATAAAGCAAAATATATTTTCATATCTGGCTATAACTTATATATGTATTTTCTGAAAGTTTTAATTGCATAATAACATGACTTTAGTGGGAATTATTTGCACAGTATTTACAAAGCTTCAAAACCTCTGGCTGTGTTCAAAGACAAAGTAAACTTGAAAATAATGATTTTCAAGGTACTAAGCAAATAAATAGTCTTAGATTAATTCATCAGTTCAAATTTCCAATTTCTATTTTTCTCTCTCTATTGGTGACATATTTCAGTTTAGCTCTTTCATTTCATCATTGCGCCCTTAGGCTTGATTAACTAGTTATCAAATCAAATATAGTCGGACCAAGAGACTAAGCAAAGTAACTCAGGAACAGGAAAAAATGATGCCTATTCTCTCTCATATATATATTTTGAGATTTTTAAGCAAGAGAGTAAAGGCCAGGAATCAGGAAAAGATCTATTAGGGGGAGAGAGGGTAGGTCCTAAAGAGAATGGTTAGTTGATATGTAAGTAGAGGAAAGGGGCTTATGGGTTTGGAAAGGATTAAGAGGGGTCAGAAAGGGGAATGTAAGAAATGAGGGTGTTAAACAAAACTAAAGACTATGAGAAAGCCAGAAGGAAGCCCACTTCTTTGTCATCTAATTAAAAAATGTAATCAAGTTAAAAGGCTCTAATATAGGAAGAAACACACTGCGGAGATGGATATTGATAATTTGAGAATCTATAGATTGTTACAGGGAACCTCAATGTCAGGAATGAGACAGCTCCCAGTGAGTTGGTCAGGGAGGTACCTGAGCACTCCCAAATCCCTTGGTGGCCCACCAGAGCTCGATGGTAAGACCAGATCTTTGAAGACACCACTTATGAAATCAAGCTGGACTATTCCAGCTGCTCTCCCATTGGATCTGAGGTTTGCTTCATGAGAGGGAATTCATTCCTGGTATTGAAAACCTAGACCCAAGCCTATGGCTGGGAAGGACATTGACTGTCATGAAGAAGCCACTATGGTTCTTTGGCTAAATGCATCAGGCTGCTCCCTTCCAACTGCTCTCTGAGCGCTGATACTGGGTTTATGCGGTTTGACTAATGTGGCCTCTGTCTTTGTTCAGAGAAGCTTCTTTTTGCAGATGGCAATGGTGAAAGAGGAGACTGAAAACAATGAGAATAAGTGGCTATTCAGTGCTCAGAACGAAATGAGACATCATTACTACACCCTCCAAGGCTCAGGGATTATTACAGGGGAAGTGATGGAAAGAGTGTGAGAGAGCCAGAGGATGGGGAGGAGTGCTTTGAAATGCTGCCTTCCAGACCTAAAGTGCCCGTGGCATTTCTGATTTCGCCATAACTTTCATTATCTTTGCAAGACCTGCCATCTATTCAGCTCAGGAACATTTCATCATGGATGATGGAGGAGTTGAAAACAGTCACAAGCAAATCGAAAAGGGACTGACTGGGAAGAATGAGGATTCAGTGAAGAGGGATTGGAGGGATGGGTGGGGTTAAGAGGAGGGGAAGATTATAAAAATCATTAATGCATATCTAAAATTGTCAATGAAATGATAAAAAGTAAAGGATTGGGAATGAGGCGCAAAGGTAACCTCTGTGCCTAGGAAACATGAAGCCTCACTTCCTAGAACTGCGTCAAAGGAGGAGAGGGAAGAGGAGAACGATGAGGAGACAGAGGTAAGTGGAAGAACACCACCAACCACCACATTGCAAACATGGGTATTAGGCATCGGCTGCAGAAAATCCCGAAAGCCCCAAAGCAGGGTTCTCTTCAAGTAATCTAAATTTGGGAGGTATATTTTCAAATGAAATGCTTCTCTCTTTCTTATAGTTTGGATCTCAGAATGTTGTTTGCATATATTAAGTCTACATATCTAAATGTGTTGGAAATGATGTTTGCAGTATCAAAAATATTTGTTTTTAAGGCAAGCAACATACATATTTAAAACAAATCAGTCATTCATTCCACTTTCTTTGTTTCTAGATGTGAAAACTAATTTAGCCTCTGTTTAAGCAACAGCTTCCTGCTGGAGCTCAGATTTTCATATGAATGTCAGGATTCTTTTTTTGCCCAGGGTAACTGAGTTATGGTTATCAAACCAAACTTTAAGTTTTTGTCTGTTTTCTGAAATTTTTGAAAATATTTCAGGAGCAATAATAGACATTTTTTCCTCCCTGCCTCAACATTTGATATCATCAATGATTTAGAAATTCATCATATAGCACATGTACTAGAAATTAGATTTCCTGAAAGCTCATATTACCAGCTAAGACCCAATCTCTATGCAGTAGGCATGCCATGAATCTGGTCAATAACCTGAGTACTTTAGCTTAGAAATAGTTTTTGACTCCAACTGCTAATTTGCTATTATACTAGAATTATGCTCAATTTGAAATACTCACTTCTACAACAAATTATAAAAACAAAAGAGCTTAATTGATACAAGGGTAGGATTATAGGAACAGGCATTGAAAAAAAAATCAGTGTGTGTGAAGGCAAGTTACTGAGTTCTATCCTTTGAACACAACTAGAACATGACAATTAATATTTATGTTTCATTAAGGAAAAATCAAAATTTTATTTCATCTATTATATTTGAATTACAAATGCCAAATTAAGTAATATCACTCAGGGAAAAATAGGTATCAATTTAATTTTTTTATTCATTGAGGTTGTGTGTGTTTCAAAAATGTCATAGTTTATGACTTTTATCTGTTCTATAACTACAAAACTGTCATGAAATTGTTACCACATTGGAACATGCATTTTGAGATAACCTGAATCCAGGTTTATGGTTTCTCCTGTTTGGTTCTAGTATAAACTCTTTTATTTTGATTGAGGGGAGAACTCTGTTTTGCACTGACAGTTATTGCACACAAATGCATGGCCCCAAGGACAAGCCTCTTACATTTAGGACACACTAGCTGAGCCAGATACCACCATGGGCCCCTTGTGTCCAGCCATCTGATGTTGTCTCTTAAGTGCAGAGTGGAGAGTTCACTCTGGGGTTCAGGCATCCCTTGATTTGGTAGACATTCCATTGGTTTAGTCTGAACTCTCCTTGGGTCCTGTGTGTGGGGTACATTTTTCTTATGTGTTTGCTTTCAATATATTTGTTTTAAGGTATCCATTTTTTGTTTGCTTTGAATACATCTGATTTATGTCTATTTAGAATGTTGTGTCTTTCAGATCTTTGAGGGCTCGCATTAATTTTTTGTTTGTTTATTTGTTTGTTTGTTTTTCCTTTCTCTTTCCACTCCTCCAAATCCATGAAGGAGGAAATGTTCTACTATTTGGTATTCCAACTGTTTTGATAATTATTTTAATTCAACTTGCAAGTATTTGAGAAAAATGAGGAAACCTAACTAAAATGCATTGGATATATATTTTGCACATTGGTGACCATTTGATCCTAAATTGAGGTTCACTTTTTTTATTTTTAGAAATGATAAAAAGTCCTTGGCAATAGTATTTTTAAAGCATAAATGTGGAGCCTGCTTTATTAGAATTTAAGATCTAAGAAATTATAATAATCAATAGGGACCGAAATTATAATATTTATAATCAATAAGGATTCTAGAAACAATATCAATGTTTGAAGGAGATATTGAAAATAAGTAAGAGTAATGGTAAAATTTGAGAGGTTATGTCAAAGTTAACGATAAATTCTGAGAACGCTAATGTTCTCAGTTTCCTGACTTATCTATCTTTCTCTAACTATGTCTCTTCCTTCTCTGCCAAACAGAACAAATTTTCATATCAAAAGAAAATACTGTTATTTGTTATTATATAAAACCTAGATATCCAATAATAGATTAAAACCCCCATTTGTAAAGATTTTCTCTCCTAAAAGAGCTCACACCCATGTTCTGGATTGTGCTTTCACCCTTAAGCTGAGAGCCCCTTCTTTTGCCTAACCTTCATGCTTAAGCCTGTACTAAAATCCCTTTAATAAAAGATTCAGTTTTGATGAGACAAACAGGAGACCAATCACCACAGCAAGTCTGATAAACCATGAAAGGTCAATGGCGACAGACACCAATGATACTCAACACAACTAAGGACACAGATCCAGAGACACTTAAGATCTCAACAAGAAACAGACTCAAAACTCACCCACCATGACTCAGGGAACTCAGTGGAAGAGGGGGTGGAAAGATTGTAAGAGCCATGGTGGAGGAGAATGTCCAGAAACATTTTCCCCCTCAGCAACAATATGCAAAGGAGGAAGAAAAAAAAAGACAAACTGGCTACCTCTGAGGAAGTTCATAACCCCCTAACCTAAGAACAGATCCAGTATGAGCACTGAAGAACCCCAGTGTGTAGGGGACTGTCATGGTTTGATCCAGGTGTCCCCCACAAACAAATGAATGTGTTATGATAGATCGATCCTCACCTGATGGCAATTCGGGAATTAGAACCTCATTAGAGCTGTGTTGTTGGGGGTGGGTTTATGGGGGTTATAAGCCAGCTTCCCCTTGCCAGAGTTTGGCACACCTTCCTGCTGCTGTTTGCAGTGCTGTGGCGGAGGTGATGTCCAGCCCTTTGCTCATGCCATCATTTTCCCTGCCAGGATGGAGTCTCCCCTCGAGTCCGTAAGCCAAATAAACCCATTCCTCCACAAGCCTCTTTTGCTTGGGTTCTTTCTGCACAGCAACTAGAAAGCTGCCCACAACAGGGACAGAGAGGAGGGAAACGGGGACACGGTCACAAGATTTGCTCATACAGTGTATAATCATTCATAATAAAGATATTAAAAAAGAAAGTAACCATATATATTATATATATGATATATATATCATATATATATATGTATATATATATGATATATATATATATACTTCTGGCTGTGAGGGATGAGCATATGGTGTTGTCTTAGTGACCTCAACAATCATGGATTAGCAGCAAGGTAGCGTTTTTCCTGACAGTTAGTTAGCTAGGGACTGGCCCACAGAAACATGGATGCCACCCTGCCTGCTCTGGCAGGACTAGAACTCATGTCTGATCCAATCCTGTCTCAGCCAAATGACCGAAGGCAACAACTCCTCAGCAACACTCACTTTCTGGTTCTTCCCTAACTTTGTGGCTGGACCCCTAAGGGTGAGCCTTTCTTCAGCCTGTGTTTCTCCAAGGTCTACCAGTCTGACCCTCCCAGAGACACCTGAGCCTGGTGATGGGTGGGAACACATGTGGAATTCCTTAGCTGCTTCTTTGCCTCTTCTTCTCCCCGAGGTGGGGGTGTTCCTGGTCTCCCATGGCCCTTCCCAGCCCATCAGGGAAGAGGGAGAATTCCTACGAAAGCTGGGAGGTGCTTTTCTGCTTTTCTTTCACTTGAGTCCTAACTGCAGGGAAATAAATCTCATCCTGTACCCTTCTCTTCAGTGTGCATTTTCAATTATTTGCCCAGATGGACGGGAACGTTAGTTGAGGGCTGCGGGCTAGGGAGTTCTAACCCCGCACAGCTCTCTCCGGAATCCTCACCACTGACATGTAACAAATCCATCTGAGCTTTGTGGATACATCTCTGTAACTATTGCTTCTGCTCAACTGCTCTTGGCTTTTATAGTATCTTGTTTTCTTTGCTTCTTTTATTCTTTTTTGCCCTGCCCAAACACCACATGTTGTTTCATGTGTGTCATTGGCACCAAAGACTCCCTGGACATCCCTGCCTCGTCCCTGGTCTGATGACACAGGACACAGCTTCTCCAGGAGACATCAACTGGTCTCCCACATGCCCGAAACTACTCTCTTGTCCACGCAAGAGATCAATTCAAGCACAACAGTAGAACTACTCATGGAAGCAGCAGCATATTCTGGATCTAAGACACATCAAAAATGTCTGCTTTTCTCTCCTGACATTCCCCCAACCTGTCACTTCTGCTTCGACTGCTCCGTGAAGCTGCCAGTTTTAGGGAAGAGACTAAACACCTTTCCACTAGTCTGCTTTGCAGTGTCACATAAGGGAACTCCAGCAACCTTCTTCTCAGTACTGTATTACTAGCTACTCTTTCTCCTTATGAGACTGGTCTGTCTCCAAATGCAGATATTTGCTAGAAGACACTGTGAAGGAGTTTTCCTACTTTGAAGGCCAACATAGAAAAATTTATCAAAAGAAAGGGTATAAGTTTAGCATTGGATGCATTGATTTTTTCAAGATGATTTCCTTCCAAAACAGGTTTTGAAACATTTCTATTCATTTTTTTGGTGGTCATGGGAAAAAATGAGTCATAAATTGCTTCATGTTAATTACCATACATTAAATGTCCCTTAATTTGATTACAAGGACTTTCTTTTTTAGGATTTATATTCAAGGATCAAATATAAAGTTTTCATTTTAGGTGCTTCTTGGGGATCCTATGTTGAATTTCTTTTTCCCAGTGGGGAATACACTAGGTGAAATCTCAGAAAACACTAGCCTTCAGATTCTGCAGAGGCCTATTTCTCATGAAGATGGCCATCAAATTAAGTCTTGAATTAATAACACATGTTCAGATAAATTTTAACTTACAGATTTGACCTTAAGATATAAAGATTGTTGCATGGCTATCTGTGATCTCCTCTTTCAAAGGTTAAGGTTAATAATTACTCATAACTTTAAAGTTTAAGTTTAAGGATTACTCAGAAATTTAAAAAAATAGCCATTATAAAAATGGGAAATCTATTCACAATAGCAAGGAAATGGAATCAGCCTAGATGCCCATCGAATGATGAATGAATAATGAGTATATACACATATATGCATATATATACACACACTGTGTGTATTCACATATAATGGAATTCTACTTATTGGACAGGACAAAGAGAATTATAAAATTTTCAGGAAAATGAATGATCCCAGGGAGAAAAAAATTCATACTAACTAATGTTACACAGGCTCAGTAAGAAAAATACCACATGTTCTCCGTCATATATGGACCCTAAAATGGAATATTTTGATTTGTTTAGGAGTTGTAGTCAGCATCAGTAGTACTACTAAGGAAGCTTGAATGAGGCTTGGAGAGAGGAGATACTAAGAGGGATCATGAACATACTATAGACCAGGGGAAAGACTATGGGAATAGGGGAGCAGAAGTGTCTGGGGGCTTGGAGTAATACAGGGAAGGGAGATGGAGATACAAAATAAAAACTACGTATGAATCAGTACAATATAAAACTTCGTTTTGATTAGCTAACTGAAATATAAAACTCTCTTTAAAAAGTGATAGAGACAGAGAAGTGTATTGTGGTCAGAAGGACCCTGCAGAGTTGGAAAAAGTTTTACCCTAAAACCACATGCCGTTGCTGGTAAATTCTAGTGTCAGGATTGGGTGATACCTCACACTGAGTCATTGATCACCACGACCCCCTGTGAATGCCTGAATCAGATGTCCTCATAAAATCATGTGTTTTGGCTGCTTGGTCTCCAGATGATGGCAATTTGGAGGGTGGAGCCAAGCTGGAGGAGGTGTATTTATAGATCAGCTCCCACTTCAGAATTCAGCCTTTCCACCTGCTATGACAGAGTCATGAAACTTCTCTTCAAAATTGTAAGTTAACATGAAAACGTTCCACCTATCAGATGCTTTGGATCAAATGCTTCGTCCCTGCAACAAGAAAGTAACTGTAACTATCCCCCCCAAAATGCAGGCCATTGTCAAAGCACTTGGTTACCCACCAGAACTAAATGGTGAGACCCTCCCTATTGCTGAAGAAACCAGAGGCTGTGTTGGCAGGACATTGAAAGATCATCTTGGAACAAACATGGAATCCAGCTTCCCTGCTGGCTAGCAAGCATTGTGCTGAGAAGCACCGAGTGGCTGAGGGCAGAAAAGTCACCAACAACAAGACCAAGCAACGGATCATTGGCTAAAAGGAAAGTTCATTCCTGTCCAAAAGGTCTTTTCTTTTTTAAATTAATAGCTTACTTATGAATAAGTGCATAATATATACTAAGTATATACTTATTCATAAGAAGTGCCAAGACTTTATCCAGTTTTGTTACTACATTAAGTAACAAAACTTAAAACTTTCAAGATTAGTTACAACTACAAGATTTATTAAATGTAGTTGTGCTCTTACGTTAAAAAATGGCTTAATGATTAAGACTTTTTTATCTTTTATGAAATGAGACATTTAAAAACTGTAACTACATTTCATCCAAATGATGTGTGTATGTTTTCCCATTTGGATTAAACTTTCATGATTAGATTAAAAATGTATCTTAGTATATTTACATTTGAATTAATTTATAAAATATAACTTATACAAAAATCATTATGTCTATGTTTTTTTAATATTTTACATATTTATTTTCAAGCAGAGAAATACAGAGAGAAAGATAGAGAGCACCAGGGCCACCACCGTGTGGGTCTGGCTTATGTGGGTCCTGGGGAATTGAACCAGTCACCTTAGACACTGGAGGCAAATGCCTTAACCGCTGAGCCATCTCTCCAGCCCATGTTTATGTTTCTTTAATTCTGGAAAATACTATATTAAGAAATTACAATCAGCCACTCCCCTCCCCCATCACTTTCTTTTTCTTCTTCACTCTCTTTCACTGGGACCAGGGGCTGCTTCGTAGCCCCTCCTCCCGCCCTCCATCTGCCGCACCCCTCCCCCATTGCTTTTTCTTTCTTCTCTCTCTTCCAAAGGACCAGGGGCTCCTCCGTAGACCCCCGCCCACCAGCATGTCTGCTGCGCCCCTCCCCCATCGCTTTTTTTTCGTTTTCTCATTCTTCTTTCACCAGGACTGGGGGCTCCTCCGTTGCCCCTCCTCCCGCCATCAGCTGTGACCCTACCCCATCGCTTTCTTTATCTTCTTCTCTCACTGGGACCGGGGGCTGCTTTGTAGCCCCTCCTCCTGCCCTCTGTCTGCCGCTCCCCTCTCCCATTGCTTTTTCTTTCTTCTCTCTCTTCCACCGGA
>PVHP010022155.1:0-30033 GCA_004024765.1 Zapus hudsonius
TATCTACAGCCATGTCATCTCAGCTTGCTTTTGTAGCTTTTTATCTGATTCCATTGGTCTTTCTCTCTTGTCTCCTCATGTGTCAATCACATGGAAGCATTAAAATTTAAGGAAAAAATCTTTCCTTGGAAATTTCCAGATTGTTATTGCTTGTTTATTCTTCCATGCAAACTTTACAATTTGTATAATTCCATACATGAAAAATTCCTATTTTTCTTAGAATGAAATTAAAACAATAGCTAATTTAGGGAGTTTTGACACTAATAATATTGAACTCTGTTATTCCTAACTATTCTCTTTCTATTCATCTATTTTTGTCTTTGAGGCATGTTGATGGTTCCCCTCATGCAGATTTTGCACATTTTATTAGTTTTAGGTCTAAAACATTGTTTCATTTTCTTTTACCCTTTTTACTGATCATATATGGTGTCTGCTCCTCTGTTATATTCTCTATAATTTTCTAGCAGAATATTGATTTCCACTGAAGACTATTGGTTTCTTTATGGTCATTTTCTACTTTCATGCTTCACTAAATTTTCTTACTTGTAGTAGACTTGGAGGGGTGTCAAAATATATAATCATAACATCTGTGTTACATATAGACTAACCTCAAGTCCAATTATTGTGCCTCCAGTTCTTAATGGCATTAGTTGGTATTTCTTTTCAGACTTAAAAAGTAGTTAAGACACCCTGTTCCTTTCTTGGTTTTCACTTTAAGAAGAATGTCTCTAATCTTATTCTTCATCAGTTATGGTACTCACATTCACCTGATGATTTTAAGTATTATTGCATTAAAATACGTATCAATTTCTAATTTTTAAAATTCTTAATGGAAGTTGAGCTTTTCAAATATCATTTCAGTATCTATGTAGATAATCAGGTGATTTTCCTCCTTAATTCTAATAATTTACTGGCTAATCTCCATAGAAAGAACCACTTAGAGATGGCACATTAAGAGAATTAGATATTTAGTATAATAGGATCATCTAGGTTGATCAGAAGTAGAACAGAAAACTGGGAATTTGTATAGGATCAAATTTTTTAAATAGCATCATATCACTTATGTAAAAAGTTGTACTTTATCACAAAAATAATGAGAACCCATTCCTAAAGCTGCTTTCTAAGAACCCTACATTTTATGAAGATTGTCCAGCAGTAGAAAAAGTCAAACAAAAAAGCACCAAGAACTTAAAATGATGATCCCCACTTGTATCCATTCTCCTGGAAACATTTGATTTTTCTTTATGGCTCAATAAAACTGATATCAAGTGAAATTAGTCAAATTCAGAAAACAAATATTGCATGCTTTCTCTCATTTCTAGATCCTAGGTTTTCTATAGACACATAAAATCACATCAGTATGTAGGACATGAAAGTTGAAGCAAGATTATCCAAGGGAATTAATGGGAACAATGGGAGGGGAAGGGCTAATAGGAGGGTATGGTGAACATAGCCAAAGTACATAATAAAAATGTCTTTATGAAACCCATCACTATGTACAATGAAGACACGTCAATTTACAAAACTGCAAATAAAAGGAGCCATAATGAAAATCCAGGTGAGAACTGACAAGGCCTGAATGAAACAGGGAAGAATGCATAGGCAATGATGAATTGTAATTATTATGACTGATTAGGTGAAGGAGAGAAACGCAAAGAGGAGTCTCAGATAACTTCTAAGTCACTGGCTTAAGGAACCAGAGAGATGATAAGGTATTAGATAAGGAAAATCAGAAGAGAAGCTGTTAGGACAAGAACGATGAGTTTTTGTTGGCTTTTATATGCTTGTATTCCTTCTAAATATATAGGTTTCAAAGAGATACAAAGGACATAGATACACATTGTGAAATTATAGGCATGGGGAGAATGGTAATTTCATGAACAGTGGTGGATGGGGTCTGAAGAAGAGTGTTCGCCGTAGAAAAGGAAAGCAGCAAAGACTCAAAAACCACTTTACTAACCTTGGGGAATTATAAGAAGATTAAATGATATGTGTGAAAGTATTCCAGATGTTGCCAATTATTTTTCTGCTGAAACCCTTTTTACGGCTTCCATGGTTACAGTTTATTACCCACATTCATAAATGAACATGTAAAGATCAGGAAAAAAAAATATGTGAAATTTTCAATCCTTCCTTAACCTGGAAAACATGTTGAAAAATGCCATACGGGTCCTTACTCTGGCACTTCATGAATTTTAGCTCCAACTCATGCATGCAGATAATATTTGTGGGATTTTTTTTTAAATCACGAGTGGGATTTCTAAACCCCCTTCAGGAAAATGCCAATTACAGTTGATAATAAATACATCACATTCTAATTCCAATAAAATAGGCAAAAACAAATGTGTATCTCTCTCTTATCCTGTTTTTGATTCCCACTCCAACTTGAACTTTAGCATCGGCTTGCTTAGTAGTAACTTCAAAAACATACAGATGTACTTGAGTCATTTTGCCAAACCTTCACCGATTAAATCAGCAGTGCTACAGCTATTTGTTGCATTTAAAAAGCAAGAATGACACCTTGGGAACATTCCCACGGTTTGAATATTTATCCCTTATAACCTGTAAAATATATAGTGTAAGAAGTAGTCCACAGAAATAAATAGCTAAAGAAACAACTGAATTGGATGCAGACAAGCTAGGAGGGAACATTAGGTGGAGCTGCTGAGATGGAATATGTACATTTGATTCAACCAATGTCATGGAAATTTTTCCGGAATGAAATTACTACACTTATTGAATTAAAGGTTGCTTTGAGAGCAGAACTAAAACCTGATTAGGATGAGAGCTTGAGAGAACAAAAACAAACAAAAAAAGCTTCAAACAACATCTCATGCTGAAAATAAATATCTTATCATTCATGGGAGCTAACTTTTCTAAGCAGACTTCAATTTTCAGCAGCCAGGTTTCTTAAACCAGCCACTGTTTGAATCTTCTTTTCTCTCACCTGTTAAACAAAACCGCTTTAACTGCTAGGTATCAAAAGATACTCTGGCCTACAGAGATGGCTTTGTGGATAAAGTCCTTGTTGTGCAAGCGTGAGTACCTGAGTTCAGATCCCCAGACTCACTTATCAAAGCTGGAAACGGGTTGACTGCTGCCATCCCAGAAATCCCAGCCCAACTAAACTACAGTAATACAGACATAGGACAATCACCATGAGATCAAGGCCTCCCTGAGACCACATAGTGAATTCCAGGTCAGTCTGAGCTAGAGCAAGACCCTATCTTAAAAAACCAAAATAAATAAATAAATAATTTTAGAAGATACTCATAAAAACTTTAATTCTATTTCATTATGATTTCTTTCTTTCTCATCCTGAAATTTAAGTGGAAGAAGATATAAAGTAGATTTCCATTTTACCTGAACAAGTTTGATAGCTCAAACACAATGTCCATTAGATAAAGATCTGCCCTTGGCATTTGGGCCATAGGATTTATCAATGTTTTGTAGAGAATCAATGCGTTTGCTCTTTGCCACAACTGAGTGGTTTAAGATGTTGAAATACATTGATCACAAGTAAGGGTTTTTGTTTTTGTTTTTTTGTTTTTTTTTGTTTTTTTGTTTGTTTTTTGGTATTTTGAGGTTGACTCTTGCTTAAGCCAGGGTGACCTGGAATTCACTATGTAGTCTCAGGGTGGCCTAAAACTCATGGAAATCCTCCTGCCTCTGCCTCCTGGGGCCTGGAATTAAAGGTATGGCCCACCATGCCAGGTAACAAGTAAGATTTTAATGGAAAGGAATGGTCCTGTATATTCAACTTTTTCTAGTGCCATTTTTTATTCATTTATTTGTAAGCAGAGAGAGAGAGTATGGGCACACCACAGCCTCTAGCTACTGCAAAGGAACTCCAGATACAGGTGCCACTTTGTGTATCTGGCTTATGTGGGTACTGGGAATTGAGCTCAGATCCTTAGGCTCTGGAGGCAAGCACTTAACTGCTGAGCTGTCTCTTCATCCCTCTAATGCCATTTCTAATCATGCAGTGAAAGCAAAAGACTTTCCTATTTGCTATGTCTTTTAAAAGAAAATAAGTGTGGGCCCATTTGTGGTAAACATAGAATACCCACATCCTTTGAGGGAAAAATAACAGCTACAAGTGAGGTAACAGCTACAGTTACTATGTGGCATACTGGCTTTCCTTGGCTTTTCTCAGTTTCCCCTGTAACAGAAATAATTGATTGTTTAATGTTCTAGCTTCCCTTTAATGTATGGCTCACCTGTATATATCACAGTACCTGTCCTCAGCAAATGTGTGCTGAGTTAATTAATGAATTTCCAGCTCTTGCACATGACTCTGATGGCATAGTTCCCAAAAATCTTACACATCATCTTCTGCTTTTGACCACTCTTTTGAGAACTGTTAGATACAATATGAATGTTAGTTGGCATTCCATATATTGCATTCAACTTTTATTTAAAGTTTCTCCCAGGAAAATTTATTAGAGGTGATGATATCTGAGTTATGACTTGTGTTGTTACCTTCTTCATGGACCAAAAAAGTTAGAGATGAGACCCAGAAGCTGCTGGATCTCAGAATGATGGGCATCATGGGAATTACTTGTCCAGCTTGGAGAACTGGACAAATTTACATTAAAGCATAGGACTACTCTCCTTATAGATGACTACTTTAAGCTAGTAAGTAGCCAGAAAATCTAGCCCATGCTATGGGATCTTATTTCATACACAAATAGTGTTTTCTATCTAGAACAAGGTAAAGACATATCTGGTTTTCTCTACTTACCAAAAATTAAATTATCACAATGTTTCCATACTTGTTGATATGAATCTTAGAATAGCATACCTGGTACCAATATATTTTATGGCTAAGATATATGTTACAAAATCTCCTGAAAAGCAATTATTCTCTCTCTCTCTCTCTCTCTCTCTCTCTCTCTCTCTCTCTCTCTCTCTCTCTCTCTCTTTTCCTCTCTCCCTCCCTCCCTCCCCTTCTCTTAGCAAATCCGTTTATGTGGAATAATTGGGATAGATTAGTCAAAAAATGCTTTCATCTTTTGTTCTTGCCTACATTGCATTTTAAAATAATTAAAACTCCAGATTGTTTCTGTTTTTCACCTAAGTTTACTGGCACCCAGCAAAGAAGCCTACACTTTGATTTTAATCATGGCCAGACAATATAAGGCCCGGTCTCAGAAGCAGCAAGTAGAAACCCTGCTGAGTAATTTCAAAGCAATGTACTTCCTGCTGCTAGCTCTACAGTATGATTTCTGTTCTGCCAAGGGCACCAAGAGAAGGCAACTTCCAATTTGCACCTCACACATAAATTCACATTATACCAGTGGGTTTCGAAGGAAACCACAAGCTACCTAGCTCAGCCGTCAGAGGTCTGTTAACAGACCTTTAACTATGATCTATTGGGAAACAGAGCCTGAAAGAAGCACACGGAGCCCCGCTTTATAGAGCCTGCCCTTGGCTGACACTGTTTTTCCTTGAGATAATTATAAGTGTTTATTTTGGCTTTTAACAACTTTAATCACATTATTTAGCATGTTACTGTTTTGTCATCAAGTTAAATGAAGACAGAGTTCTCCCAGGAATGTCCCAGAAACTAACACATAAGGTGGTTTCAATTGATAAGGGAACCTAGCATAAGATGGGGGTGATTAATTACCGCAGAGTTTCAGGGTTGCAAAGATGTTCTCCTCAATACATAAGTAAACAAATTATTCCATGCAACAGAGAATTCGTAAATGGATGAGGTGTGAAATTCTTAATTAAAATAGCATGGCTTTCCCTTTTCTTCAAGGCTCTGCTTTCAATGGAGGAGTGATGAACGGGTTGAATGCAGCTGATGGTATGCAATGAGTCCTCCAGGACAAAGGCTGCTGAGATTACCATGTGGAATACAGAACAGCACTTCTCTGAGTTATCTAGAATTGAGTTTAAAAATAACCTTAGCTGATCACAAAGGGTTCTACAGCCTCTGTTAACTTTGAGTAACTGTTGAAATGTCACATTGGGCCAAATTGCATTTGATGGCCCAACAATAGCCAAACAATAATACACACAGATGAATTCTAAAAATACTTTTTATAGTGGAAACTGGTTTTATAAAACTAAAAAAGAGAAGATAATTCATCTTATTCCTCAATAACTTCATTCAATGGGAGTATAAACTCATGGAAGACTAAGTCTAAATTATTCAATAGATGTGGTTAATACATAATAAGGTGCACATCACTTTGTATTAATATTTTATCAGATTCTACAGTTTATTATAAATGATACTCTGCATGATATGTATTTCTCTCATATAGTTTTAAGTACATGTATTTCTGTCACTGAAATAGCTACTTTCGGTGCCATAAGAAACTATTGATGAGAAATAAGAGGAAATAATTGAAAACAAGTTCAGTGGAAGAGGGAGAGGGGGGGGACAAAAGATGGTATTGGGGGATTATGGTCACATTATATTATGATAATATATGAAAACTGTGAATAAAAATATTTTTTAAAATACGTTAGAGCTGTTGAGAGAACATTATTGTCTTTTGAATGTCACAAGAGCAGAATTGGGGGGCAGGAAAAGCAGAATATTAAGTGTTTGTGTCACTCAGAAATTCATACACTGACATCCAACCCTTAGTACCTCAGAATGTCTATGTACAGATGGTGGTACATTCTAGAGTGACAGGGATAAAGAGAATTTAAAAAGAAACTACTACTAAGCATTCTGTTTGGTCATGTGGAACCATTCTTTCTGCTCAAGGCCCCTTCAGTGACTATGCGTGCTGCTTGAATGTGACATGCAGTGAAGAAGGGTGACAAATGAGAGAAACGGTTTTGAAATGACCAATTTTGTTTTATTGTCCGCAATGAATTACATTATTTAATGGGCAAACAATGAGTTATTAACCCCATTTCCCCAATGCCCCCCTCCCCCATCCCCAATCAGCTGGATATCCTCGTCCGTGAGTCGTCTGGTCAGTCCTTGTGGCAGGGGACCATGGATAGCCTAGTATTCAGCCCAGTTCTCCTGGACCAAGTGTGTTGTTACTGAGGGGTGCCATGCCTCTGGATCGTCTCCCCCACCATGGCTCTCACAATCTTTCCACCCCTTCTTCCGCTCAGTTCCCTGAGTCGTGGTGGGTGAGTATTAAGGCTGCTTTATTGTTGAGATCTTAGGGGTCTCTGTACTTCTGCTTTAGGTTGTGTCGAAAATCATTGGTGTCTGTCTCACTGGCTCATCATGGGTTGACCGATTGGCTGTGGTTATGGGTCTCTTGCTTATTCCACCACTCTCTGCCGGGTTCCATGTGGACCCTCCATACTATGTCTGGGGTGGCTCATCTCTTGTCAGGATGTCAGCTATCCACCTGCCATTCGATGGTAGGGTTGGATGAGCCACAGCTCTCTTCGTGCATTCTGAATGATACAAACAGAATCTCCATCGGAGAGTGAAATCAGTATAGGTTAACTGAGATTCACATTTCTGAATTAGCTAGATTCTATTTTTAATAGCCTCTCCTTCAATTGCTCACATACTGCATCTCTCATTGGGGGCCCAAGAGTATGGCTCCCAGTGAATATCACCCTAAGCCCCCAGTTCCAGTTAAGAGCTCCCCCTCACTAAGTGGAATATTTGGCCAGATTTAAAAGCTGTTAATTGCCTCCCCCTAGGATTTGGCTCCTCCATTGCACAAGTGCTCCTTTATTGGTTCGCTGTTCTCTCCCAGTAGGAAGTGTGGTCAGCCTACTTATGGCAGCAGGCTGTGTTTCATGCCAGTGGTCTCTGTTTGCTCCAGCTGTCATTGACCAGCTTCCCCTGGCAGCTTATGCAGTGCCTTCCAGCACTACACTAACTACCATCTTTGGGCTGGTTACCATCCCGGACCTCGAAGGGTCTCTCAATGCTGATCAATGGCTTTCTGTGGTTTCTTCAGCAACAGGGTTTTGCCTCAGGTCTGGAGGGCAATCAAGAGCTTTGACAGAATTCTGTCTTGTTTTTGGAACCTCATGGGACACTTCTGTCAACAGCTCAATGAGGGAAATAACCGGTGACTGGGACCAGGGGTTGTCAGACTGATCACTTATTCACAGGCTTAGACTCTCTCCCCTACTACTCATGGCCCCTCTTGCCAGTTGAAGCCCACTACTTGCTCAATAGGTTACAGTATGCTCGTGAGGATTTTATGATTTTGAGCCCATTTTAGTTTAGCCTCATGTTTAAGCCATTCCCCTCCCCCATCTCTTACCCCTCATTCATAACCTCTCACTTCTTTCTACTAGTCTGTATAGAGTTTACGGTTATCCTGGTTAAGGACCGCATATGAAGGAGAATATGCGGTGTTTGGCTCTCTGTTCTTTTGAGAGATTGCTTAGTAGGATCTGCTCCAAGTCAGACCATTTTTCCCTAAATTTCAATATGTCATTTTTTTCTTTCAGCTGAATTAAATTCCATGGTGTAAATATACCAGAGTTATGTTATCCATTCCTCCATGGAAGGGCATTTTGGTTGATACCAATTCTTGGCTATTATGAATTGAGCTGCTATAAACATAGTTGCACAAATGTCTCTATCCTGAGAAGTGACCTCTTACAGATAGATGCCTAGTAGAGGGATAGCTGGATCCATTGGTAACTCTATGCCCATTGTTGATGAGTCTCCACAGTACTTTCCAAAGCCGTTGAACAAGCTTGCAAGCCCACCAGCAATGAATGAGGGTTCCTTTTTCCCCGCATCCTCACCAGCAATTATTTTTTTTATGATTGCCATTCTGACTGGAGTAAGATGGAATCTCACTGTGGTTTTTATTTGCATTTCCCTGATGCTTATGGATGCTGAGCACTTTCTCAGGTGCATAAAGGCCATGTGTGTTTCTTCCTCTGTGAACTCTTTGTTGAGATCCATGCCCCATTTTGTGAGGGGGCAGTTTGTGTTGGCAGAAAAACACACAGTCTGACCAGTAGAATAGAATTGAAGATCCAGCCTTTAATGCAATTAACTTCAGCTACTTTGTCTTCAACAAGGGTGCCAACAATGTAAACTGGGCTAAAGATAGCATCTTCAACAAATGGTGCTGGACAAATTGGATAAACACATGTAAAAAAAATGAAAATAGACCCACTCCTTTCACTATGCACTAAAATCAACTCCAACTGGATCAGAGACCTCAATATTAACCATGTAACCCTAAACACCTTGGAAGAAAAAATAAGAGGAACCCTACATGAAATGGAAGTAGGGAATAACTTCCTGAGCAAATCTCCAGTAGCCCAGGAAGTGCAGCAGTCACTTAATCAATGGGACCTGATTAGACTCAAAAGCTTCTGTACAGGCAAAAACACCGTTCTCAGAGCCAATAGACCCCCTTCAAACTGGGAGATGATTTTTGCCAGCTACAATTCAGATAGAGATCTAATTTCCAGAACCTACAGAGAACTCAAAAAAATTAATAACAAAAACTGAAATGACCAAGTTTAGTCAGTAAGCATTATTCTATTTCATACATGTTTGTGCTCTTAGGGATCAAGCCCAGAGCCTTGTTACAGTTGGCTCCACATTGCTGGGACAAAATCCTCCCAGACACAGTCTGAGGGAGGAAGGGATTTATTTCAGGTTTACAGAGTCCAGGAGACCACTACCAATGGTGGAAGAAGCTGGCTCCCTTTCATAGAGACACCACCAAACAGTCAGCACCACAGCAAGCATGACCACCACCAAACACACCTTAATGCGGGACACCAGGATCTGTCCCCAGTGATACCTCCACCAGCCGGCTGCTAGAGATTTGAGCAGGAAACTGAGCCTTAATCCCATGGAGCATACAAGTAATCAACTGAGGAAGGCCCTCAGGGGAATGAGAGCATGGAGGAGGGAAACAGAGGTAGCAACACATGACTTGTTCATACAAAGTTTCTACTGAAAAAAAAAGCACATGAGACTATGGAGACATACATGCACATTCCTACTGCCACAGTAACAAGCCGTGAAAACACTCTGTGACAGAGACACATACCCACCTAGCATTGCTCCTTTACGTTATCACATTTCTTTTGCATGGAGACCTGCAGGATAATGTGTAATATAACAAGCATCATTTATTTGGAAAATCCAGTTAATTCATAAATAAATATGCTGAGTATGATCTTTTGGACTACGCTCTTAAGCTTCAATTTAATACATTTAGATTAAACATGTAACTGCTAAGCAAATGGTATCATAATATGGGAAATGAATATAGAAAAATTAGATGCCACTTTGTAAGAGTTTAAATATCCTTAAGAAGTAAGAGTGTTGACAGAGTCAGGTGTGTGTATAGACAATAGTTTTTAAAGAGAGTTTTTAATAATTGTTAAAAACAATATAGGATTATTTTGAAAGCTGCTAGAAAAACTAATTCTTTTTGCTGATATAAAGAAAAGACTCTTAGAAAATTTAGTAATTTGAAAATACTAAAACCTATGATAAAGAGCATAATTCAGAATTGCCTAATTAAATTTAAATGTTTTAAGTCCAGTTGTTGCACCACTGTCAGAGCAAGTAAATGTCAAAGTACCTATACATTTCAGGTGCATTTACCACTAGATATCAAACAATAGCCAAGACTTTTTTATCATTTGAACAAAAGCTTCAACTTTTCCTTTGTCTTGTGAACTCTTTCCAAAAGCTAATTCCAGATATCATATAACTGGAGACCTGGTTTTACTTTGCTACTGGCAAACTTGTGCCTTCTTTAATCATTTCCCATTCAGTAGTAAAACTTTCTTAATTCTAAATGGTTTCTGACTTTACTGTTCTTTTTGTAGTTGATACTGATGGAATAAAGAGAAAATATATTAATTTTCACTTTTTATCATATCTATCAGGGACATTTCAGTGAAAACTGTAGAGGATAACATAAAAATAAGGTACAACAAAAAGTTCATGTAGAATCTTAAAATTGTCCAGTCAAACCCATTTTTGTTGTAATTCATACCAAATTGGTCAGTTTTCTTTTTCTTTTTTTTGAGCTGGAAGATTTAGACTGATGTCAGATTCTTCCTCTATAGCGCTGGATATCAGAAAATAATGGACCAATATCCTCAACTTACTTTGAGATTTCTAAATCTTGCTAAATTACCATTCACTTGTAGACAGAATTAAACTTCGGTCATCCAATGACACGGACTATTTCCCCTACATATACATTCTGAAAAAAAATCATTAATAAGATATTAATGAACAAAATCTACCAACAAATTATAAAAACACAATGAATAAACATTTAGTTTTAGAAAGCCAAAGATGATTTAAATTTGGAAATCTATCTGTGTAATTTATTATTATATATGAAAAAAGATATGTGGATTATTTTGAAACCTGTTAATAAAACAGTTCCTATAATTCTTTCTGCTGATAAAAATAGAAGAGACTCTTAGAAAATTTTTGGTAACTTGAAAATAAGAATACCTGTAATAAATATCATACTTACCAAATGAAATTAGAAACTATGAGAAGATGTTTATAATCATCAATATTAAAGATTAATGGAAGGCCGGGCATGGTGGTGCATGCCTTTAATCCCAGCACTTGGGAGGCAAAGGTAGGAGTATTGCCATGAGTTCAAGGCCACCCTGAGACTACAGAGTGAATTCCAGGTCAGCCTGGACTAGAGTGAGATCCTACCTCGAAAACAAACAAACAAAAAAAAAAGATTAATGGAATAGTGCCCAGTATACATTAGTAGTTGAATAAGTGTTACAGATCATTATTAAATGTAGCTAAGATGAAAGTAAAATAGGGTGAGGAATAAATATATAACTATTTCAATACAAGCTAAAAGTGGAAAGTCACTTCCGTTAAAAATGCATTTGCCACTTTTAGCACCCAAAATTAAAATATAAAACATAAAAAAGAATTAAATTATGAAAAATGAACAAAAGTAGAAACTAAAGAGGAAATGCCAAAGATTGGTAACCTTACTAAATCATGTTCAATATCGAAAGTTTAAAAAAGAAGTAGAAATTAAAGCAATGAGCTGTCCCGCCCGCTCAATATTCAAAAACTTGAAAAACGGTTGAAAGCTAAATCTCGTGAGTTTCAAGAAGTGGGAATTTGGTAGTGTAGGCCTTAAAAACAAAATCAAAATTGCATTACAGGGGAGTTTATAGGTCCTAGGGAGGAATCTACTACTGCTGTTATGCTAAATGGGCATGATGTCAAACTGCACTATAAATATGTATGTATGTATACCCACAGATGAGTGCTGGTGCTCTAAGATTAGATCAAAACAGCTGAGAATAAATGACTATGTTGTAATCAGCCCTAAACAAACATCCATATCACCTGCTCCAAGACTCAGAAAATATCAGGGATGAGGGGTGGAAAGGAATATCATAACCCCACTGAGGAAGGCCCCCAGGGAAATAGGAGCAGGGACAAGGGGATTAAAAAAGTAACCTGTTGTATATCTATAAAATAAAATAAATATCTTTGTTCCTAGCATTAATTATTACCTAGAGAAAGTCTAAAGATTCATATTTTTAAATAGTTATCAGAAATAGGGCAGAGGTATAGAAAACAAGGATATTTCCAGAAAAGCTTACTTTCATATATGTGACTCATTTATAATTTCCAAATGACTTTAGTATTAATTTTAAATTTAAATTTTTTAATGTAAGATGCCAACAACTGGGTACAGAACCAAAGCAATGGAGGGCTGTTGCTGAAAGTTCACTGGGAAGATGAACAACAATCTGAAAAAGTGACTCAGTGGGTATGACCGGGTTATGACAGCTGGAGAAAGAGACACAGGCAAGATAATGGGTAGACATACTGTAGGCAGGCAACTAGAAGAGCTAACTCTCCCTAATTTCCTGTTCCCATGAAGAAAGGCCCCTTCAAGTATCATGTCTAGCTTTCCCATGCTAAGCTTAATCAGGGAGAAGCAGCGACTGATGGATGGATTTGAAACCAAAACAGACAACCCTGGATCAGCCTTCTCTCTTCCTCTTTGGTTTGTAGTTGTACATGTGTCTTCTGCTTAACTCTGGGCCATGCCATAAAGTTAGTACTCAAGACTCTCCGAGTGTGGTTTCCCAAAAGTGTCTTGGCTGGTTGATAAACATATGATTGCCACATAGCTAAGCTGTATCCTCCAGCCTAGCCTTTTATTAACAAAAATGAAGCTGTCATTTTGACTTTCTAATGCTTACTACTTGAAGCCCTGAAAGTTTTGAGTGGTATAATTCACTGTGAATAGAAAATTCCAGAAGTCTCAAGAAAGATGCAACATAATTCATGTCAGAGTTGAATTCATGTATTCCTTTGTCCAGTGAATCAATGTTAAGCTCCGAGGATAGAACGAAATAAAGAACCTACATTTAAAGAGCCTTCAGTGTACTTGGGCAATTGATACTTAAAAAAAAAAAAGCTGCCATCCTCTCAGGCAATTGAATGGCAAGTACAGAAAGGAGGGGGACAATAAGTTTGCAGCAAGCTGTAGAAGGTACATCCGTAAAGTGAAGAGATGCTGAAGAAGCAGGAGAGCTTGGCACATTCAAGGAGTGGTAAGTGAAGCAAAGCCTACTGATAGGGGTGCTGATGGCCCATGCTCAAAGGAGGTCATCAAATTGCACAGATTTCTACCATACATGGCTGTGAACATTATGCTTGTTTTAAATATAATGGAGAACATATTGAGGAGTGTTTAATAATGAAGTAAAATGATAAATTTTGTACAAGTCACTGATGATATGTGGAGGATAGTATTTCTCCACACCATTAAACTTGAGACTTCTAATGCACTTCAATATAAGTGCCCACAACAAGGCAATGAAACTGTAGATTAGCTATCATGTTAGCCACACACTTTGTTCTACCACCTCCTTAAATAATAATCAAAATTGACTTTGCTTATCATTGTCTTAATCTTTCTAAGAGCATTAAAGGTGATTTGTATTTATCATTTGACACATGAAGAAACAAAGCCATCTAAAGGGTTAATGGGTCCAGCTCAGTAAAATGCACCAGTTTCCTGTATCCATGCAACATTCTGGGAAGGTGGTAAATGCTGTCACCCCAGCACTGAAGAGCCAAAGAGCTCAGTGATCACTTACTTAGTCCACCCTGTTCAGTAAGCTCCAGGCCAATGAGAGACCCTGTCTCAAAAAGAGGTTGACAGCATACCTGAAGATAGCATTTGAGTTTATCTATTAGCCCCCCCCCACACACACATGCACATATGCACCCACACATATTTAAACATACACGCACACCACACACACAAATACACACAAAGGCTTTGTTTTAAGCCACAACACAAGAGCAGAGTCTAAATTTGGATACCACTTAAATCTGAGTAAGAATATATGGTGGTAGAAATCCCCGTAATGGAAATTCTTTCCATTAAAATGGTCATTTTACTGCAGCTAAGGGATGATGGGTAATAATATTTAAAATAATAAACTATTTTCTTCAAAGTCTGAATTCAAGTTGAAAGTAAAATGAAGTAACCAGCCCAAAACAAGGATTTGCAGAATAAATAAAACAATGTTTACTGCACATTTTAATTCTTTTCTAAAATACTCTTCAACTTCATTTTTGGCACGTGTGTCTGTGAAGTGTGGTGTGTGGTGTGATGTGTGTGGAGTCAGCTTCTTTTCTTGGATGTAAGTAGCATGCTTGTGTTCTCTACAGAGATCATACAGCATGGTAACAACTGTACTCGTGGGTGCCAGGCTAAATATAACAAGCAGTGCAAACCTTTTGATAAACTTCCTGGTTGGTGTCATGACTTCTACTTAGTGTAAGAGTCATACATGCCTCACTGTTTGAGAGTCAAGAGAGTCCTGGGCATCTGTTCTGGGGGGGTCATAGTGCTGTTAAGTCTGTGCTTGTATCTGTACTCTGCATTGTTGATGGGTATGTGAGAGCTTTGGAAAGAAAACCCACTGGAATGCATTTCATCTTCCCTCACAATTGTACAGGTCTATGGTTCCAGTTAGCTCCCAGGCTTCCAATATGGAAAATGATAGTGATATTATCTATGCATTTTAGTGATTTTTAAAATTTTTATTCAATAATTCCATTTTCATTCAATTAATCATAATAGTCACTTATCTATGCTTGCTTGCAAAATATTTTAAGAAAGTGTTTATATGAAGTCAGGGTAGTTCGGTAACTATCACCATCTCTTATTAATTTCGATTCCATTTTTCTTATTAACTTGATTTACATTCTAATTTTGATACTTGGTCACCAGTTTCAGTTAAGAAGTTGAGCTGGGGCTGGAGAGATGGCTCAGCGGTTAAGGCACTTGCCTCCAGTGCCTAAGGGCCCGGTTCAATTCCCCAGTACTCACATATGCCAGACCCACAAGGTGGTGGCCCTGGTGCGTTCTCTCTCTCTCTCTCTCTCTCTCTCTCTCTCTCTCTCTCTCTCTCTCTCTCTCTCTCTCTCCCTCTGCTTGAAAATGAATAAATAAAATATTTTAAAAACAGAAGTTGAGCTGGTTAAGAATTTTTGGCAAAAAAACATTTAAATGATTAATTAGTAACTGTTAATTAAGATAACTGATCAATATAAAAAAGCTTCAGCAATTTTTCCACAGGAAATAATCATCAGAGCTCATTCATAGCACTATGAAAGCACGGAGCATCTCATCTCCCCAGAGAGAGGCTCGGTAATCACCTTCCAGTTCGGTGGGAGCAGAGCACACAGAGAACCCTTGCTCTTGGCTCTTGGAAGTCTCTTCACTCCTGGGACCAAGGAATGATGCAAAGGAAGGGTCCTAACCACACACCATGTGCTCCCTGCATGTCAGAGTGATGAGTAGGTGGCGGAAGCTTTGATTCTGCAAATGTCAGAGCTGAAGAAATCATCCAGGATGGAACACTCTGTGAGATAAAAATCTAGGCAAATAAGATAAAACGGGTATAAACTATTTCCCAGAAATTGCTAAGAAAAGTTTATGAGATTCTAGTGTGTTTAGGTAAGTTGAATTTCTTTTTTCTCTTGGGGGAGGCATTCTGGCTCTTGTCTCACTATTTGATCTACTCCTCACTATTATAACGGTTTTGGCTCAGTCACCAGTTCTGAAACACTATCGTAAAGCTAGTTTGGGAAACCATGCCAGCCAAAAGTCTAGACCTGAGAGTTTCAGATAAGGGTAATACAAGCACTCATTCAAAAGTTTACTAGACTGTAAGCTCCTTCAATATTAACACCATATTTTTGCTATAAAATTATACATAAAGAGTGTTAAGTACCTCCTACAAATGCCATGAGCATCACAGTCACATTAAACAGATGACAGCTAATATTTGGAATATCATTAAATGAGTAAAGGAAACATACCTATTTATAAATGTTACTATCATTTCTTTAGCAATCATCTCCTCATTTATCATCAAAGCACCACCTAGGGTGGCATATTAAAGCTTGCTACAGGCCGTTTTTCTTTGCTGAATTAATTGTGGAATTCATATATGACCATATGGCCACCCCATGTTCTATTGAAGTGGTTTGCCTGTAAAATGGGAAAGAAAAAAAAACATATTTCTATCCCTTAGGGGGGTAAAGGGAAAATACTTTTAAAGGAATAAAACAAAATAAAATTTTTAAAGCTCAAAGAATTCTATCTTGTTGGCATGTGGACTATATTGATATATATTGGTGTGCCCCAAGATAATCCTGGAAACTAAATCTCCAGCCCTGTTGTGGGCTTCATCCTCTCTGTGTGGTACAGATAACACCAACTATAACAACAGTGTTCCTGGGTACATAGCCACAACTCTAATGTACCAATTAGTGATTCTTTTGTTGTAAACTAAGTAAAAGAATAAGAAAGAAACCTAAATGCAATTGTAATACACATTTGGAGGAAAAAATTACAACCCACAGGTCAGACTTGTAATCTTCTGAGTATTTTAAAGAGAAATACCCTAATAAACCAAAGCTCCCTTTAGCCTTCCCTTACCACATCCATGGGACAACAAGAAAGAGGCTCCAGGACAGAGGACCATCTCCATGGAGGCCAAAGAGATGACCTATTGTTCCTCGGAGGAAAGGATGTTCCCACAGATGTACACAGATGCACAGACCACCCACAGCCTCTACCTTAGCTCTAAGCCTTGATATTAGGCTGTGTGTTATTTATCTTTGGAGCTCAACATCACAGCTCCTGACTTATCCTATGTTTAAAAAGTTGATGAATGGACAGATGGATGAATGAATGAATGAGTGACATCAATACATTGTCCATTGACTCAAATCAGAAAAAAAGCACTAATATCAGACTAAAATCTTCAGATCTATTAAAGTTTTAATAGGTTGTTAGTAGTCTGTTGTTAGATTATTATATTTATGAGAAATTAAATACCTGTAAAACATCAGTATGTCTGGATCCAATTCTTTTCCCATAAAACTGATTTTTTTTACTTTTTATAACTTAAGTATCAAGATTGAAAGTATGCCATATTTTGCCTATGATTAGGACATTTCTAAATGTGCTATAATTGGAAGACATTGAAACCTATTTATAGCTAGGACTAATACAATAATATTGCTTAGCTATGCTTGACAACATTTATTTTATTATTTATTTTCTTGCTGTTGTATTATAAAGAAAATTAAAATTCTAAGAATATACCTGTAAGTTTTTAAAGAAGCACATTACAAAAAATTTTGACAACCTTATTTTGGTATATTGATGAATGCATGCATTAAGCACAGACATGGTTAATGAACAAATATCTATAATGTGTTTTAATCATCATTCATGCATAATATTATTCTAATGATTTTGTTTTTCCACCAAAGTACAGTGTTTGAGAGCCATGCCCAAAGGTCACACTGACCCCTCTAATCACTCATGGATCTGTTATTAGTCTAATATGGATCTGGTGCCAGGCACTTGGTGATGGCATGCTCTAAGTTTAGAATGGTCATTTGAATATTCATAGCAAATGGGCACAAGAGAATGGGCAATTACAGTTCAACTATGCAAAACTAAATTACACGTAAAACGATAGACAGCATGGTCAAAAGTTCATCAGTTTTGCATTCAGTTAAGATGGTAAATTTTTATATCATAGATACTCCAGCAAAGATCCATAACAATCCTCAGAGTCTCTCAATGAGAGGAATATGAAATAAAATATGCAGAAAGTTGAGAGGAAACGGTAACATTTTTCATAGCCCATTCAACATAACACCATAAATTATTAACAAAACAATTATGTTTTCTTGGCCATAAAATAAAGAGCTAAATTATATAGTAACTACGATAATATTTGGCCACAGGTATATAAGCATTTATTGAATTTCTAGTAGGGTTTGCTTTATGTTTACATTGTTGTTAGCATAAAATTTCCCATGTAATTAAGAATCCTATAGAAATCATTAGCTTAAGAATTTTTATAGTGTCATCAGTTGTCACAATAAGGTATCACAATTTTATTTGCAAGGCTATACATTATATTTATATTCTAGAAAGAGAGATACACAGGTAAGAAGTTAAAGTGATAAATTTAGAATGATAAAAATGCATGCAGGTTTGATGGTGAATTTCTATAATTCTAGCTGCTTGGGATGCTAAGATGGAAAAATCAATTGAGCCTGAGTAGCATAGACTGTGTATCAAAATAAAAATAATTTTTTTAAAAAATGATAAAATTCAATGAGATTCTTGGAAAGTACACAAATCTATTGGAGGAGGAGGCAAAGAGAAGGAAAATCTTGGAGGTTTTGCTAGAGCCAATAAAATGAGGAGCATGAGGCCACAAAGGGAAAGGGGTTGGGAAAGATATTCCTGAAAATTAGCAGCATCAATGAAGGCCTAGAGAAAACAGAGAAAAGAGTGGCACCAAGGGAAACAGGAAACGGTCTATCGGAGGGATCACATAAGCTCAATAGAAGAACAGGAGAGGAGACCTTAGATGAAAAAGGACTCAGACATGAAGAGAAAGGGAGGAGTCTAGCAGAGAGAAGTTAGAGCACAGTAGCTCCTGGTGACTTGCTTAAGGCCTGGGACCACCAGGGTGATGAAACGAGCAGGATTCAATGAATATGTATGATTGAGGGAGGGAAAATGCCTCAGACTTTGACATGGGCAGCTGAGTAGATGATGACACAATGTCATTAAAATTTACAAAAGGAAGACCAAGATGGGGAGAAAGAAGAAAGGGAAAAGGAGATAGGGTTCCTTCATTTCCTTTTGGAAGTTTTGACTTCTAGGCACATATGATATATTTAACTGTAAATAGCTTGAAAGCATTTAAGCATAAAATTCTAGAGCTCAAGAAACAGCTATAGAGTTGAGATATAAATTGAGGATTAATCTTTGAAAATCAAGGATTCTTACCTGGTTTCTTTTGAAGCGTTGCAGCATCACCTGAAAAACATGTTATTAGGTTGAATTTTCTCTTTCTAGTTACTGAGGGCAAAATATTTTTTTAATTTCATTATTTTTGAATTCAGCACTTAATGTACCTTATAAATGTTTCATTGTCATTGATTCAAAGAATTTTCTGACCTTACTTGAAATTTCTTCTGACCTGAGGATTATTTAGAAACATGTGTTCTGTTTCCAAATATTTTCCATATAGCTTTCTAAAACTGGTTTCTAATTCAATTCTATTATGATCATATCCTGTCTAATATGATCGTTTCAATTTTATTGCAACTTTTTGTAAGGCTCAGTAACACTGAAACTCATTGAAGTTTTGTCTGTACTTTCAAGGAGTAAATATCCTGTCATTGTTGAGTATGGTTGAGGTAAAGTATAGAAGTCCTAAATCCTGACTACTGTTTTCTTCTCCTAGTTCTATTCATTAAACAAAAAGATGTTGAATGCTCTAATTATGACTGCCTATTTTTCTTTTCTTTTTCTTTTTCTTTTTTGAGTCAGGGTCTCTCTCACTCTAATCCAAGCTGACCTGGAACTCACTCTGTAGCCCCAGATTGGGCTCTAACTCACGGTGATGCTCCTATCTCAGCCTCCCAAGTGCTGAGATCAAGGGCAGGTGCCACCACACCAACCTTTATCATTTCTTAATTTTTTTTATTTTTGCGGTTAGTTTTTAAGTTTTTGCTAATAGATCTCTTTTATGTGAAATCAAATTTGTTAATATATTTTACTTAGTACAATGCATACAGTATTTTATTGTTTCAACATATAATCACTATTTTCTTAATGAGCACTTTAAATCCTACTATTTTTGTACTCAGCCTTCAAAACTCATTGCATGTGTTCCATTTGAAATCAGCACATCTCAATTTGAAGGCTCTCTCTCACTCACTCGCTCGCTCACTTGCTCACTCTCACTCTCTCATTTTCTCTCATTTTTTTAAATTAGCATAGAAATTAATGGGTTTCAACAATGCACTTTGACACTTACTTTGTGTTGCTCCTACTTCCCCAACGCCTGTTCCTCTTTGCCATCCCTTTACCTCTCCCCACCAGGAGTCCTCTGTGTACCTTCATGTCATATTCTGTTCCCCTCCTGTTCCCACACCCACTTCTTTTTTTTTTCTCTCAGGGTCCCATCTCCAGATCCATGACCCAATCCCTCACCACACCTATATATATTCACATATATAAAAAGAACATTCGGTGTTCATCTTTCTGAAGCTGGATCACCTCACTTAGTTTAATAATTTCCAGATACACCCATTTTTTTGCAAATTTCATGATTTTTCTTTTTCTCTATTGCCACATAGAATTCTATGGTATATATGTATGGAATTTTCTTTTTTTAATTAAGATCTCTTTGCTATATGAACATAATGCAAATTAGTCATATTCCTATAGGTTATACATTTATGCTCCCTCTCTCCTGCCCCCATTCCACTGGGGTCCCTCATCAGTCAGGTTATCTGTCTCTGTTGAGTACACCTTCCTACCCTGTGTTTCTTACATGCTCTCTGCCCCCTATTCCACAATGTTCTCTGAGCCATAAAAGGTGTGTCATAAATCTCCTTTAGTGTTGATTGAGGTCTCGGCAGCCCCAGATTTTCTGATTTGATGACTTCTGAGAATCCTGTATCTACCCCCATTTCCTTGAGAGAGGTTCTCAGTCTAGCAGTGAGAGCAGCACTCATATTTAATCCACCACTTCCTCTGTAATGTTTCCTGGGCCCTGGCAGACGTGATAGAGATGACTCATCTTGTGTAGGGCAGTCAGCTGTCCTTTCTTGTCATTGTGATGTGCCTTGGGTTTCCCTTGTATTTACTACCAGAGGTAAAAATCAGATTCTCTAGCCAAGAGAGAGAGCAGCATGGATCTAAGGGTTTGATAAACATAGATATTTTAAAGTCTTTTTGACTGGCATAACCTCTCTTTTTAACAACAAAAAAAGTGGAACTCACACTGTTTTTTGGTTAAAAAGAGAGGTGGATCTTCCTCCCTTGGCTTGGAAGTGGATCTTCCAAGCCATAGGCTTCTGATTAGAGTCTCAGACCAGGTATGAATTCCCTCTCACTGAGCAGACCTCATATCCCAATGGAGAGCAGTAGATTATCTCCACAATGTATGTGCCTCTATTTGGTCTGGTTGGTTGATTTTATAGCTTGCAGGATCCACCTCTTGTTCAAGCAGTTGGCGAACTTTATCCCCAGCAACTCACATAGCACTTTCCAGCACTCTATGAGGGCTAGCCAGGAGAGAACTGGCTTTCACGGCATTTTCCAGCATGATCTCTCAATGTCCTGTAATCAAAGCCATTCATCTGTTGGTGGACATCTAGACTGGCACCATTTCTTTGCTATAATGAATAGTATTTCTTTAGTATATCTTAAAGCTCTGTTGTTAGGTGCATGTACATGTTTGCTTGCCTTCTAGATAATTGATTCCTATATATTTTGGAATGTTCCTCCTTATTTCTGGTCATTGCCATTGTCCTGAAGATCTCTTGGTACAACGTTCATAGAGACAATGCTCGTTGCTTACTTCCAACCTATCTGTTCTGATGCCTACAGTGTTCTCCTTCCAGGGGGCATACACGTGTGTCTTGATTGTTCTTTCCGTTCACTCATTTTGGCAATCTCTGTCTTTCATTGGAATGCTTAAATATCTGTATTTAATTTTATTATTCACATGGCTACATTCGAGTGTGTCATCTTATTGGTTTCTATATTCAAATGCACAGTCTTTAGAAGCAAGTTCTCACTGTGTAGCCCAGATTGACCTGGAACGCATGGTCCCCCTGCCTCAGCCTTCCGAGTGCTGGAATGACAGGCATGCTCCACTAGTCCCAGGTTTTATTCTGTTTATTTGTTGTTGATTTATATGTTTTGGTGCTAACGATAAAACTCGTGGCCTCACTCATGCTAAGTGCATGTTCTACCACTGAGCTATACCATCAGGTCCTAATCTTTTCTCCTTTTTTTGATTATTTGTTATTATTGTTATGTTTCTTATTTTTTGAATAATTATTTGTTATTATTTAGTCTCCTTTATTATCTTAAACTCTTACTTTTTAAAGTAATTAGTTTACCATTTAGAAAAATAATCAATCTGTCTTCAAATAATTTTTTTTGATGGATAATGTGAGCACTTTAAGCAGTATACTTCTGTTCCTCCCCTCTATCTATTGCATTATTTTATCTTTCATTTTACTGCTCTGTTTGTTAAGATTCTGTTTGTTAGAGAGTTTGTTAGGTCATCATTCTTAATGTTTCCATTATCAATTTAATACTTTTTAGTAATGGCACTGGATTTGCCCTCCTGTCTACCACTTCCATTACTCTTCATTTTTCTGAGGAGGTCTAAGCTTCCATTGGATTTTCCAAAGCAAAAATCATTTTCTTTCAATGTGAAGAACTTCTTTAAACATTTCTGAAAATGAAAGTCTTGTGACAAACCTTCTTTAAATTTTTATTTAATATTTGCAAGCAGAGAGAAGGGCTGAATCTCTCTCTCTCTCTCTCTCTCTCTCTCTCTCTCTCTCTCTCTCTCTCTCTCTCTCTCTCTCTCTCTCATTTCCTGGTGGGGGGAAGGGGCATGCCAGGGCTTCTTGCCACTGCAAATAAATTCCAGATGCATGTGCCACATTGTGCATCTGGCTATATGTTGGTACTGGAGGATTGAACCTGGGTCATCAGGCTTTGCAAGCAAGTGCCTTTAACCACTGAGCAATCTCTCCATCCCCTATTTTGCCTCATTTTTAATGAATATTTTCACTGAATAGAGATTTTAAAGGTGGCTTTGATTTGGAAAAGACAGTTGGGTTTTTTTAACCTGTTGTCATTTTAAATTTGGCTTCATTCTTACTGCTAAGAAATCAGCAATGATTGATTTTATTTTATTTCTTCTTAACGTACTAACAAGAATTATGTTTCATTGTGACATTTTTAAAAAAAAATTATTGTTTCCCTTTGCCCCCTCCCAACTTCCTTCCTTTGTGTCCCCCTCCTACCATAGGCTTCTTTCTGCATCAGTAGTGACTTTTTTCTTTGCCTTCCCCTTGCCTGCCTGCCTTTAAGATTTTTCTCATTATCATGTTATTTTTATTCAACATTTTATTGAGAATTTTAAAATATAAACTTACTGTAATTTGATTTCAGTGTTTACATCATTCAGTTATCATGCATCTTGCATGATTCACTCTTTGTTTATCTTTCCTGAATTTGTGAATGTAAGGTTTTCTTCAAACTTGAATGAGCTTGAGGTGTTATTCCTCAGTTTTGCTATACATTATACTATACATTATTCCAAGAGTTGAAGAAGCTCTAGTCTTTAAAGAGCTTCTTTGCTTTCTTGTGCTTTTTTAAAACGTTTCTGTTATTCCGTCTTCAAATCCATTGAAATTTTCTTCTGTATCTCTGATATGCCATTAAGCCTATCTGAATTTTTATTTCAGATTGTATATAGTTTTTAATTCTCAAGTTCCTTTTGGTTCTTTTAGTTTCTATCTCTTTCCTGATTATATTCATATTTACTTTAAATATCCTCCCACATATCTCTGACAAACACATAAATATCTGCCAAATATACAAACTAACAAATGGAGAGTAAAAGAGCCAATAAAATTCCTATTTTACTATTCATAACTAAATATGAGCCAGGGTTCATTATCACCACAAGTCTGGTACAAACAAAGGAGCCAGTGACCCTTCCCAGTAATGAGTACTGGAAGGTTAAGAGAGTAGTGGGAGTTTTTGACATAAACCTAGACATGTTAGCTAAGCTACAACACCCAGTATAGCATACTTAAAGGTAATATTTGTGTCATCTGCATGAAAGGTTTTCTGCTAGAGCTTCATTTTCAGATATTTCTAATAAATTTTGGCACTAATCCAGATGTCAACAGCCATTTGTTGATCATGGTTTATCTAAAACTACTTCCTACAAAACATTATAATAAAGATGATAAAGTCAGAAAATAGGAAATGATCTCTTGGCAGAGAAAGCCAAAGCAAATAAATTCCCAAGCAAAATAAAGCCATCAATTGCTATGAAGCCAAATAAATAGAAAACAGTAGCTACAAAGATATTTTCTGAAGACAGAGGCCAGTCTCTGTGGCCAGGAACAACCAGGCATCCTGGGATCAGTCAAAGCAACTTCCATTCCACCTCATAATAGTTCCTGCCAAACAAAAACTACGTGAAGTGTAACCCAATTTTGCTTCTTGCAAACTTTAATGTAGAGTTATCATTTGTGATCAGGAAAGCAAATATACAGGCAGGTCTATGATTTTTTTTATTGATACAGTAGAGAACAAAGGAGAATATGAATGAATGCTTGAAACCATTGGAATTCAAGCACTTAAAATGGCGAGTTAAGGCAGGTTTAACTTTCATTAACCTCACAAATTTTCCTTTTCTCCCAGTTTGGCCCACCTAAGGTATTCCAATTAACCAGGGATTGCTAAGTGTCAGCCTCTGTTTTGTTTTGGCTTCGCAGTTTGTTTGTTTCCGATGACTGAAATGAGATTGAAAACCACTGCTCCCCATGCTACCTACCTCCTCAAAATAGCCCCGACATTGGTCTTAAGGTTTTAAGGGTCTTTGGTAATTACAAAGATGTTTATTTTTAGTAGTGTCTGTAATTTTTCCTCCAGCTAAATTAGCATAGAGGTTTCATTCTTTAGTCTAGACTGCTATATTTTAAACAACTGCAATCCACACATCTGAGAGGACTCCGTGGAGCTTGCTTGCCCTTTCTATTTAGAAGTCCTTCACCACACTTCAGGCTCCGCAACTACCTTTGAAGGGTAATTTATGTGTTTTAAGTACAATTCAGCCTATGGCAGCCTCAAGAGGACATTGTAAACAATTGGAGCCCAGATGGGGTAATTAAAGTATTTCACTCTGACAACAGCAAGGGATATTCGAGATTGTCATGAAAAGCTCAACATTTGTAACAAGCCCTATTAGGTGTGGAATCCATACCCAGGCATCTGATTGTTGATTTTTTTTTAATGCCAAAAATATTCACTAGAACAAATACAGCTTCTTTAACAAACGGTGCATCTATATGTAGAAGAAAAAAAAAAACTAAATCCTTATCTTTCTCCATCTATAAGAATTGTCTCCAAATGGATCAAAGACCTTAACATTAGAGCTAAAACTTTGAGCCTGCTGAATTTCCTCTCACAGAGTTCACCTCTAGTAGGTGAAATATTCCAGACTTCTGTCAAAGCATTTGATTAATGCTTGAGGTAAAAGGTAAGATCCGATTGCTGAAGACACCACATGCTGCCGACAAGGAATATCGAGAGATCTGGCTGAATCTGGATGGAAGCCAGTTCTCAGATGATTAGCCCATATTGTGCTGAAAAGTGCTACTTGTGCTGCTGGGTCAAAATGGCCAACAATGTTGTGAACAAGCAGGGGACACTGCTATATAAAAGCAACCAGCCTGTCAAGATGTACACTCATGTGCAATAGTGGCACACAACTTAGGCAGGTAACCAGTGGTTCTCTGATTGGCTAAGTGATCTGCTCAGTGGTAATAATACCATAGCTGAAACTGGGAACGAAGTCAGAATCCTATGGAGACCAAGACTATGGACTTCAATGAGAAGCTCCCACTAGTGTTTGGCCAAATGTGAGGCTACATCCATCAAAATCTCTCTAAGTTAACAATGCTTATTCTCTTTAACCTATCCTGATATCATGCTCCTTTGAAGAATCTACTTTTCTTTTAAAGAAAGCAGCAAGAAACAAGGACAACAAAAATCTATCAAGAAGACAAGAATAGATAGCTGACTCCCTGTCAGGAAATGAAACACCCTCCCACATGAGCTAGGGCCCAGGTGAAACCACAGAGAAAGTGGCAAGATGAGAAAGAGAGCTGCTTCTACTGTGAGCCTGACAACCTGTGACAGACACTGAGGATACACAAAATGTACCAAAGTAGAAATCCAGAAGCTACTGAGAGCTCAACATTAAAGTAGACTTAAGACACACCCACCATGGCTCAGGGAATTTTGTGGAAGACTGGGTGGAAAGAATGTAAGGACCACCAAGGCTCGGGGAATTTTGCATAAGAGGGGATGGAGAGATTGTAAGAACCAGAGAGTGTGAGTGAATATCCAAAAGCAATGCCCCCCCCAACCAATGACTCACTGCTGCTCTCACAACTCACAACCCACAAAACCATGGTGAATGCCACCAATCCCAGTAAGGAGAGCCCTCAGTGAAGTGGGGGCAGAGGGAAGGAAATGATGGTATCAACACATGATGTATTCATACAAAGTTTCTACTTAATTAAAAAAAGAAAAAGAATAACACCAAAATAAAGGAAAAGCTGGTGAGTGTATAGCGAAAAAAAAGGCATTTTTATTCATTGTTGGTGGGGATGTAAACTGGTATAGCAATGCTCAGAAAAATGTGATGGTTTCTGAGACAGCCAAAAATAGACTTAACCTATGACTCAGCTATACCACTCCTGAGCATAAAGACTCAACACTACTTTACTACAGAGAAATGCTCCCATCAATTTTATTGCTGTTCTCTTCAAAATAGCTAAAAAATGGAATCAGCCTAGATGCCCATAAAATGATGAATGGATAATGAAGATGTAGTACATTTACACAATGGAGATTTATTCTGCTTTAAAGACAAATGAAATTATGAAATTTGCAGGGAAATAGATGGATCTGGAAAAGGTTATAGTAAGTAACATATCCCAGGCACAGAAAGTCAAATGCTGCATGTTCTCTCACATATGTGGATCCCAGCTTCAAACATTTAGATATGTATGTGAGTTGGAGTGAAGGTTAGTAGTAGTAGAGTTCAGGAAGCTAGAAACAGGATATGAGGGAGGGAGAAGAGGATTAAAAGATGGGGAGAATAGATAAGTAAGTAGGATGAGGGATACTAGAGGTAGAATGGTCTAAGCAGGGTCAGGGGTCATGGATGGAGGATAGGGAGGGATGGGATGAGAGTTAATCATTCCTAAAGAAGTCATGAACAGGCCATATGGAAACACACTTCTTTGTCAGCTAATTATAAAATGTGTGTTTAATAAAAGGAGAGAATTTGGGTTGTAACAGAAATTTTTAGTTCCAGGGTTTAAATACTTTTCAGTGCATTGGTCATCCAGGCTGCTGAAGTCCCCAAAACAACACAAGTTACTGCCAAGGCTCTTGGTTGCCCCAAAGTAGATGTTACAACCCTATTGCTAAAGATACAACATGCCTCAGTTGTAGGACACTGAGAAATCAATTTAAAACCTAACTGGAATCCTCACCCCTGATGACTACCTATCATAGTATTAGAAAGTCCTATGAAGCCCACTAAAGGAGAAAAGGCAGCCTTAACCAGCAGTGGACCATACGAACTACACAGCTGGCCACACAAGCAAGCTGTGCCCACTAGTGCAATCCTGGCATGTCTGCTATGAGAGTAACCAACTACACTTTAGTTCTATTTAAGGCCCACTCCATGGGAGGGAATTCACGCCTGATTCTGAAAGCATTGTCAAAGCCTAGGGCTTGGACAGACACAAACCCCAGAGGGTGGGAGAGCTAGTATTATTATTGGGCTGAATGGATACATTATGCACACCCAACTGCCCTCTAAACACTAATATATATGTTAGTGTTGCTCTCACTTTTTGTTAGAGAAGTCTCTCTTTTCAGGTGTCATGGAAACTTTCTCAAAGTACTCAAAGTAGTGACAGATGAATGTTCAACACTTAATGTGACATTTCTTATCATACTGTCCAATGGTTTAGGGACTATACTAGAAGAGGTGGTGCAAAGAATTTAAGGACCAAAGGATGGGAAAGAGTGCTTGTGAACACTGTCTCCTAGACATAAAAGTGCTCATTTTATTCATGAACCTACAGCTGCTGTTGTGACCCGCAAAATACCTGCATTAATAGTAAACCCAACAGGTTGCCATGAATGATGGAGGAGAGAAAATCAGACATTAATGTAGAAGAGAGACAGTAGAAGGGGATGGGAGGGGGGACAAAGCTGGGTGGTGTGAGGAGTTTATGCAATTTTTTTATTTTTTTGGTGTTTTGAGGTAGGGTCTCACTCTAGTGCAGGCTGACCTGGAATTCACTATGTAGTCTCAGGGTGACCTTGAACTCATGGTGATCCTCCTACCTCTGCCTCCCAAGTGCTGGGATTAAAGACATGTGACATACGCCACCACGCCCGGCTATGCAATGTTTTAATAAAGTTTTATTTAACAAAAATAAGAGGCAGTCCAACAAGCCCTCCTCCAAGGGCTCTGCTTCCCAACAAGCATATTCTGCTTAAAATGTTTCTAACTCTTCCTCAGCCTCGAGCACTAAACATCCTTTAATCACACCAAAGGTGCGTTTAAAAAAAAAGTTTTTAACACTTGAGAAGTAAAGTTTGAAATATCAAGATGACCTGGTAATGCAACGTCTAAAGAAAGATGGGTGTTAAGACTAATTTATAATTCTTATGCAAATATTGTGGGTTTTATTTTGTTTAAATTATGTTTTAATCAGATTATTTTCTCCAAAAATATTCTATTTTCCCACTAAGTGGGGAAAAACTAAAACCTGTGCTCAATGTATTTAAATCCCTCCTGCACAGGCTGTCTGAAAGGAATGAAGGTCTTTAGTTTATTTTTCAATTTTTGGTGAATGACTTCCTTTTTAATTTCACTGGGAAATTCCATAAGGAAAAAGACTTGTATCCCCACCCCCAACGTAAAGTCAGGGCTCCATAGTCAAAACCAAATGAAGTATTGTGGCAATTATTCGGGTTATTCGGGGGAAACAAATGTGTTAGAGGTGATTTGGGAAAAGTTGTTTTCTTTTTGCTTCAATTACTTACAGGTCGTTTCAATTACTTTACCATGTTGGCATATTATTTTCTTCTGAGAAAGTTATTGTAGGCCAGAAATACCTTTATTGAAAAGCACGCTTATGTCCTTTTATAAGAATATCATTTATAATCTTTTCAAAATCCTTAACATTTAAGTATCTTAAATATATAGCAACATACATATGTTAGAAGTTTGAGTTTTAAAAAAAATCCCTGTTCAGTTTCATAATTATCCAAAAATTTTACAATGTTTTTCATATGATTTCCAAAAATCGCTTCGCTCCACTAATCAAAGGAAAGGACTTTTACTCAATCTAAATTCCCAGCTAAAAATCCAGGGCTCTCCCTACCACAGAAACCTCCAGATTAAAAATTGAGAGTTTGTAGAATGGAAGTTCCCGGCCCAAGAAACCTTTAGAATTAGAATGATCACTCAGATTAGAATCTACACAGCAAAAAGGAAACAATTAGTTGATTCAACATTATATTAGTTTACTTTGTATCAGTCACTGTGACCAAATAACTGTCAGAAACAAGTGAAGGGGTGAAAGAGTTATTTTGGCTCCCAGTTTCAGGGAAATTTCAGACATCATGCCTGGGAAGACAGGATAGTGGGAGTAGCTTTGTCTGAGGGCAGGAGCTTACTCCAGTGGATATTCACAGAAAGGGGGCAGAAAGCAGAAAGCAAAATAAAGGGTGGGTACAACCTTCAGAAGTCCTCCCTAGTGACCTGATTCCAACAGCAAGAACTCACCTGCTAAAAGCTCCAGAGCTTTCAAAATAGTCTGCAAGCTGGGGACCAAGTATTCAGATCATGACCACATGAGGG
>PVHP010022156.1:0-28538 GCA_004024765.1 Zapus hudsonius
TCTCTCTCTTGTTCCTGACTATTGAACAGCCTGCAATGCCTTTCCTATCATGATGAAACTTCTTTTGAAACTATAAAACAAGTTCACCCCTTTCTTTCCTCCATAAATTCCTTCTGCTAATGCATTTCATCCAGGCAATGAGAGAGTAATTGATGCATTATATTTCACATGCATGTACATAAGTATCTACGTGTATGTTTTAATATGAGACTATTACATTCATCAGACTTTCTGCATAGACTATATGAATCAATAAATACTAAAATGATTAAATTAGGACTTGCTTAAAATTTTTTGAAGAGATATAGATTAATTTTCCCCTGAGTGAGGAAGAAATGGCAGGTTCAGGGAATATTGACTGGTTTAAAACCTAACTTGATAAAAAAGTTTATTTAAAGTGTAAATTGTAACATGAAAATAAATTGAGAAGACATGTTAAAAAATCTTGAATGCTTAGAATCATTGATTGCACACATGGTATCTGTTAGAGGACATTATAGAACAGGAAAACAATTAATTCACCCTTTCATTATGCCTAACAATTTCAATGTAATACTCATATTCATGAGGCTTCAGAAGTGACTAGAAAAATGCATTCTAGTGCAATCAGATGCTTAGAAGTAATATATTTAGCAAAATAAACTATTTTTCTAGGACCACAGTAATTGAATTTATGTGGACTGTGAAAAGAAAAACATGATTTTAATATATCATATATTTTTCATTACTTAATTTTTCTTTAAATAACTTATTCAATTAGCATATGTTTTTATCTTAATGAACTTGTTCTGAAAATAACTGAATTATTAAAAAAGTATAAGAGAGATATTGCAAAGATAAAAGAGATTGAGTCTGCCAGAAATATCTGATAAATTATGATTTATTTGCTAATAATGTTTTCTCATCATTACTATAATTTTATCATTTGATTTTTGCTTCTAAACATTACTACATCTTAGAAGAAAGAGTCCATAATAATATTAATAGGGTTAATATTGTTCCCTAGAGTCTTTCTTTTGTCCTTTTTTGTTATCAAAAGATTCAAGATAGCATGAAGACATCTGTGAAATAAGGATGTTACCTGCTGGGGATGCAATGTGGAAAGGGATACAGTTATCCAGTTATAGAATCCACATTTTTTTATTTTTTAAAATATTTTATTTATTCATTTTCAAGCAGAGATACAGAGAGAGAGAGAGAGAGAGAGAGAGAGAGAGAGAGAGAGAGAGAGAGAGAGAGAGAGAGAGAGAGAACCAGGGCCACCACCTTGTGGGTCTGGCTTATGTGGGTCCTGGGGAATTGAACCCTTGGCCTTAGGCACTGGAGGCAAGTGCCTTAACCGCTGAGCAATCTCTCCAGACCTAGAATCCACATTTTTATCTGAAGCCAGCAATGACACCAGGTCTCATTTCATATAAAGCTGATGTTGACACTTTTTCAAAAAATGATAAATTCTCCACACATTTCTTCACCTGATTCCATTGGTAGTTGTAAGGCAATTAGGTCAAACTCCACAAGCAAAACACCATAGACTAACCTTCATTGAAGGTACCTATTTATTGTGGGAGGAGTTATTTTATAATTATAAAATGGTCTAATTGAAATGCAAGATTCTGCTATCTGTTGGGTAAATTTGAATATTTATCAAAGTAACAGAAGGAAAACGTCTGAGATAGTATCAGATTAAAGTGTAAAAATATTGAAAAAATTACACATGTGTATTTACAACTAAATATGCTCCCTAAAAATGGTAAAAAGGACAGGTAATTCTTCAGATGGAAATCATTCAATCTCAGCTTTCAGAAGATGAGCAGACAAGGACACCACTCACCATTTTACTTCATGGCATCCATGTCACACTCTCCAGCCTTCAGGACAAGATAAATAAGCTTCAGGGCTCATGCCAGTGGCCCCCCAACACGAATCTCAAGCTTGTTTCTGTTTGTGGACCCCATAGGGGTCCAGGAGCCTCTCACATTTGCTGGCCCACAAACACCCTGAAAGTTGAGAGCCTGGGGACACCCCTCCTAACTCTTGGGCTTCTTGTTTACCCTCAGTAAGCCTGGTAGATGTCCCAGGTGGTGGCAATGGGTACTCCATCAAGATCCTACCAAAATGGGTTCCAAATTGTCAAGCTTCATCCCAAAAACTTATTCCGGCCTTCAATTCAAATCTGGCCTCAATACCCTTTAGACAATGACACTCACAAGCCTTGCTAATTACAAGCATCAAAACTGCAAGTGGTACCAGCTCCCATCCCCCTCTCTTTGCCCTACACTCATCGGCTCCCCTTGGGTGACTCCCCTCTGCTTCTGCTGTTGCCCCACCTCACATCTCATCACTCTTCCCCAATGCTCCATTTCTATTTTAAAATCCTTGTTCCTGCCTCCATATCTCTGGCCTGAGTAGCCACTCTGCTCCCCACCTCACCAAATCGAGAAAAAAAAATTTCCCCCCAAATCCAGCCACCAGTAGCTGTAGGCTGGCTACTCAGACTTAATAAAAAGCTTCCCCAGGGGGTACCAAAAGCCTTTTATATGTGAAGAAAAAAAAAAAAAACTAAATAGGTTGATCTTTGCCTTTTTTTTTTTTCGTTTTTTTGTCTTTATCCCCTCCCCTATGTATAACAGTCGGCTCAGGCCTCAGAGTTTTGCTGAAGGACACCTTGATTTTTACAGAGGTGAGGCAGGGAGGGGGATGACAGATATATTTAGATTAATAAAAAAATTCCCCCTTCTGGTTCATTCGAGGTTACTTTTCTGATTGTACAATGTTCTACACTCCTACCTATAAAATAGACTTATTTTTTTCAGTCTAATCAATCAGTTTTTAAAAATTCTACCAAGGGTGATTTGTCAGATATATTCAAATGTCTTAAAAATAACAACAAATCATTCTCAGATATGGTAAATATTTTAATTATAGCTTATCTCAGGGGTCATTATGTTTTGCCATACTCTTTTAAAATATACATCATAAAATTATTAACAGGAGATATCTTATATCCATAGATTATAAAATGTATTAAAATGTGCTGATAACATTAAAATACAGTTTTTCAGATTTCTTATATGTTTTCTATTATTCGATAAGGAGTTAACTCAATTTGATACAATTTCTCTTAATTCTATGAAGGATGAGAAACTAAGGTCTATAGACAAACCAGATGTTTTAATTTGCTCAGCCTGATTCTGTCTCCAAAACAGAGCTCTTTTGGAGACAGATCCATAAACAGGCATATTTCCCAATGTTTCCTCATAAACCAGATTTGTTAATGACGAATATAAGGGAAAATCATCACAGAAAGAGATTTATCTTTTTTATGGTGCAAAAGTCCATGATTATATGGGTACACTGAGTCAATACAAAAATAAACATAAGGTTTTTTTCATCTATTGCTAGATGGTTAGAGACATTACTGTAATGCTATATGTTTTCTGCTTGCTTATAAATAAAAAGAGGGGAGAGAATACCCTCAAAAGTATTTTACATAGAAGTCTATTTTAAGGATCAGGTTGTTCAATGGTTAGAGATACCTATCAATGGTTATATGCATTTGGCATTCTCAGGAAGAAAAGGATCTATGCCTAAATTTTGGTAAAGGCTCCAATTATAAATTCCTATACTATAATAATTTCCAAAGATATTTGCTTGGTTTCTTTTAATAAGAAAATTCATTTTGGGTTTTGTCAAAAGGACTGATCACAGCAAACTTTAGAAAAAGAGTGACTACCACAAGTCAATTTTAAATACCATGTGATTCTCTGACCTAACTTTTTTCTTTTTCATAAAACAGAATACAACTATTCTTTTACTTGTAAAACTATGTAAACTGACGACTGCTGTCACTGGACCTGATCACTCCAGTTACAGTTTTTGGCTCAGTGGCACCAAACTCTCTAGCCCTAGCTATATTTAGTCTATGGTTTAGAAGAAGGGATTTTTAAGCAGGTTCAAATATTAGGCTTGCTTAGAATGTAGAGCTGTTCTTAAGAAAGTCAAATGATTAAGACTACTCATCAATAGCTCACAAATACTAAATTGTTCATGGGTTAAGAACTATATAAACAGGTATCTTAAGGTAGTCATCCAGGCTAACTATATTTGTTGCCAATATGTTAATTATTGAGAAAATGGAGTTTTAAAGATAAGGTTTGTTTACTAGTAGTAATTTTGAAAGATGAATTTCTCACCTAGAAAAATTGTGGTTTTAAAAATAATTTTTACTTCTTCATGCTAGAGCTATCTAACTTAAAATTTTAATTTCAGCCATTGTGACTTCTATCCTCCTGTTAGATAAATATATTGAGACTTACTTAATCTTTTATACAATTTCTGTCATGGATAAAACATAAAATTGTCTTATGTTTATAAAGATACAGCAGGATAATGCCTGAAGTTAAAGTAACAACATTGGTTGTCAAATGTTTTATCTTTCAAAAATAGATTCACCAAGGGTTATATTAGACTCAGCTGTTCTGATTTGACAAGGATCAGACTCTGTTCTATTGTGGGTAATCGAATAATCTCTATCTAGGATTTTACTTTAATAATTGTCTCATGTTTAACACTTCAAGTCTATTCCCTCTAAATAAACTAACTTGTTAAGACATAATCCTTACTCTAGGGTACAACCTTCAAGTTCAGACAATGATCTACATCTGAGGAAAATTATTTCAGCCTCTATAATTTGAATTTCCAAACTCTCCTGGATAACAGGTATGTTTTCAAACATAGATGCTGTCTTGCTTGACTGTTCCTGATCTGATGACTTCCAGGTTAGATCAATATTATTTGGACTTATTGCTAAAAATGCTTTCAAAACTAACAATATGTTTTATCTATATGATAGTCATGAGATATTTAAAAACAATTAAAATGAGCTTAATTTCATACTTCAGTTATGGCCTAAACTTTTCCAAATAAGTAAACCCAAGGTTAGACAAGATAGACTAAAGGTTATGCCATTCATTATTTAGATATGTTTTACTAGTCAATTATAAATGTCAATGTGGATATATCTAGCCTACAGGCTTAATACAAGTTCCTTTCTATGTAGTCTACTTGTATAAAGCCAAATCCAATTGGAGCCATGGAGCAAAATAGGCTAATATTTTGGCCTATGCTCCCATGTCATAAGGCCACAAGAGGCGAGGGGACAACGCTGAGATGTTTTTGCACTGGCCCTCTGAGTGTCACCTGTTTTTCTGAATAAGGAAGACAAGGAGATCCAGAAACAAACCAATGTACAATCAAAAACAGGAGAGTCAATTTGAGACTGACAGTCTTGAGAGTTTCCCAACAAAGGAAAAACAAAGGTCAACACGACCTGGACTCATCCTCACTGACAGTGATAATGCTGAGGAAGCAACAGTGCCTCTCCCAGACCCCAACTCCTCCTTGGAGAGCCATCAGTGATACCCAAAAAGGCATACTTGTATATCCTTCCAGAGGCAGGAATGAAGGAAAGACGCGGCTCTCAGAGCCTGGGAAAATCATTTTCCCAGGATACAGGATACCCAGGATAGCACCTGAACACCTGGGGGGAATATTTTACATGTCTAAAAAACCCTATCTAAGATAGGGCCTCTTTAAAAGAGCTCTGCAGGCAGCCCAATCCACATTCATATGGTCACCTTTTGTCCCTCCATAGATAGTCTTCCCAGGAGGCCCAGACCCAGGCAAACTTTATCTACAGTCTTTAAAAAGAACCTGCAGAGACCTTTTGCAGGAACATGACTTCAGCTATGGCTGTCCACTCTTGGGTAATGTCTTGTCTCCACTAAATAAAGGTATCCTTGTCTGAGCTCAGTCTGGTCTATCTCCTGCCTCAATTTTTCCAATAGTATCCATTTGTCCCATAGCTGTTGTTGTTACCTGTAAGGTGTAATACAGCTAGGTAACTTTGTATATGATATGAGATAAGGGTCTAGCATTCTTCTACATATGGACATCCACTTATCCCAACATTACTAAAGAAACTCTCCTTTCCTCATTTGTGTGAGGATTCAATTCAAAAGTTAAGTGTATAAGATGGTCACTGTAGTTAATAGCAATATATCATATTCCTGAAAAATGAAAAGAAAAAGTATGGCCAATATTTTACAAAACAATCAGAAAAGTATAGTAATACATATTTTAATTTTCTATATCTATGCATTCTATAATGTATATAAACTTGTAAATATAATTCTATACTTGATAAACCATACAATCTTACCTTTCTGCTCATAATACAAATAAAAATATGAATTATAATTTCAAACAGTATTGAGAGAAATGATTTCTGCTATTCAAAATATTTTTTACTATGGGGGATTCATTGAAGATCAGAAATATAGACATATATTGAGCCTTCATGATAAGATTTTAGTAATTGAATCCATTCATACCAAAGCCGGTTAATTTTATTTATTTGTCTGTGGCAGTCAGCCACACACCACTGGGATGAATCGTCAAACCAGGCACAATTTGTAGGAGGAAAGTATTTATTGAAACTATAGATTGAGGGGAAGTTCCTTAACAGTAAAAGAGGCTGGCCCTCTTTCACAGGTCTGAGCAGAGAGAAAAACCCATCACCTACACCACACACACAGAACAGCAAATAGGCAGGAGGGCAAAGAGAATTTCTTCCCCTTTATATAGCCTTAGGATGGGGTCTTGCAACCCTATCCCAGAGATAAATGGCTTTCTGAGTTTCTGGAATTTCCTTCCTGCACTGCCTATACAGGAAAGGATGTTTACTTTCAGCTTCAGCTTCTTTACATCTTGCCCCTTGCTGAGAGGCTGCCTTCCTGTAAACATCCTCAGAGACCAACCCAAGATTACTTGAAAGTCAAGTTGACATCAAAACTTAACCATCACAGTGGGTATGTGGTTTGCATGTATGTATGAGCACATGTGCCTATGGAGGACAGAGATTGATGTTGACTCTCTTCCTTCATCACTCTCCACTTTTTTTCTTTTACTTAGTGTCTGTCACTTTAAGACTGAGATCATTGTTTCCCCTAGTCTTCCCTAACCAATTTTCTCCACCTCTCTTGGGATGAGATTCCAGGTGGTCGCCATACCCACTTTCACATGAGTACTGGGAATTCAAACTCAGGTTCTCAGGTCTGCATGACGATCCCTTTACCTACTGTGTCATGTCCCCAGTTTCCCTGTTAGCCCTTGTTTTTTTTTTTTTTTTCCTGATACAAAGTGCTAGAATCCCACTGATGTTTAGTTCTCTTATTTGCTTTTTTTTTTCCAGAGACTATTTTTAAATACAGTTAAAAATGACTAGTGGTTTAAGACTTCTAAATATTTGGAATTATACAAAATGCACTTTTGTTTCCTGAGTTTTCCCTCATTAATGAGTATTACAGAACAAGGACATACAAAATCTTTCTTGCAACACTCACAGATTTAATAAGATTCAGTTGCATGTCTTGCACTGAACCCAGCTATTTAGACTTATGAACCCCACAAGTTTTTTCGATCTCTTATTAACATAACCACTAACTTGCTTTCATTCACTGCCAACTTCAAAGTGTCCTATTTTTCATTTCAACTTCTCTTGAAACAGAAGGCAAAGTGAGTTCCATTGCCATGGGTGCCAACTGCTGTTAATCTATTTTAGGTGACAAATTCTGAGACATTATGAAAAGTGTACATAGATGACACCTTTGGATATTCCTGGAAGAACAAATAACAGATTCATCAAATAACTCTATTGAGCCAAAAAAAAAAAAATCACATCAAACAACATTTGCAGAATGAGAAACAAAAGAGGGGATTTATGGAAGCTATTTTTTAAAATATTTCTTTATGGATGCTGCTACAACAGAAAGGCATCTTAGTGTACCAGCATTTTTTTTTTCATAGTTTATTGGCATGCACCTCTCATTTGGGGGAACTTTATTTTGTTTAACTGTTGTCAGAAAAGAAAAGGGTATGCATTATCATCATTTTCCAGGAAGGGTAATCTTATGCAACAGCTGCTAGCCTTTGTCCATTTTTTGTAATTCTGTCTCTTCCTAGGTTTGTTAGGAGCTTGACTTTGAGTTACAAGGATTTATTTCATGTGCAAAATAGAGTGCTGGCAATGTGCACAAAAGAAAGCCTAGTTTTCATACAATAAATATTTTATTCAGGAGACTATATGGGACTCAGGATTGTAATACTTTTTATAGTTCTTTTAAGAAATCTCAAAATTGTATACTGTTGAACATGATTCTACATGACAGCCTATTTTTGTGGCTTCATGAATAGTGTATAGATTTGAATTATGTACATCTTCTTTGAATGAATCTATAGTGAGGGCTGGATTATCACTTTTAATGTCTCTTTTCTGCCAACTAGTCAAAACACCAGAGTGTAGGCTCCCTAAATTTAGAAATTTTTTTTAGAATTCCAGCATTTTTTATGTAGTATCTAACATGACATTTGATAACTATTTTCTGTATGCCTAAAAATAGAAAAAAATTGCAATAGTTGTTACTTATTATAAACGATAAACATTTTTAAGTTATATATGGTTACTTTAGTATTTTCTGTCAAGACATAGATTTGATAGCTACATATCATACCTTTTTTTTCAAACTCAGATTTTCTCACAATGTATTCTATATAAATTTAGACCACAGTTATTTTCTCTGATAATCTCCATATTCAAATTGTAGATTTTATTTATATTGTCATCTGTAAAATTCATACTACCATATATTATGGAAAACTTAATCATTTTATTATTTTATTACAAATCAATTACCAGATGAATACTACTGTTCAGTATATTTTTTCTCTGCTAAACATAATAATAGCTCATGTAAATTATGAATAAAGATGCTAAAAATTGCAGTGTAATATATTTTAAATTTACTTAATTATTTTATTTTAAATTTGCATTTAAATTTTTGTTCTTATTGTTCCCAATGACCTATTATACAAGTTTCTAGGATTTGTGTTTAAGAATATATATGAATGCATATAGTTTTTGAATATTCTACTCTAACATTTTAAATATCTGTCTTCATGTGAATGGTCATTTTAGAGTCTTTACTTTCTAAAGAAATTAATTTAACTAAAAGTTTATCTATGGAAGTTGATCTGTGATTTATTCTGATGTAAATATCTTCACAAAAATAAAAGCCACATGTGGTATTTTACAGCTTTAATCCCAGAACTCATGAGACTGAGGTAGGATTGCTGTGAGTTGAAGGCAGCATGGGCTACAGAGTGATTTCCAGGTTAGCCTAGGTTAGAGTGAGATTCTGCCTCAAAAAAAAAAAAAACATGGAAAAAGTAAAATGTCTTTAATCTTTAATTTTCATCCCGCATTCTGTGGAAAATTACCACAAAAGATATTTGAGAAACAAATCTGAATTTCAATATGTAAGATAGCCTCCGATAGATTAAGATGTGTTTGTATAACTTTAGCATTTAAGTTGTGAGTATTTTTGATTCTTTAATGTTATATTTATTATTCTTATCCACTTCCTCAATTTTTTTGTATTTTAACAATTTTTTTTTAAATAATATAATCCACAATTCTGGTATCACAGTGAGTTTGTTTGACTCTAAATTTTATATTCCTCAGTCATAAAAGACGTCAAGAACAGAAGACCAATGAGAATAAATAGATTGCTTTACATGAGAAAGTCACTGATGTGTGAAGGATTAGACTTTGGATTGTTCTTTTGAGTGTTTAGTGAGAATAGATACAGAAATCTCAGGTTTGCCTAGACAGAGAGTTTTGAGAGATCACTGAGCTTCTACTCTTAGTGGCATTACTTCTCCATTACCTGGATTTTCATGTTTATTGTCTGTGTCTTCTGGTGTGTAAAATTCTAAAATCATATTGAAAAAAAAGTTAGAGGCAAAGGTGAGTCTTGTTGTGGGCATTCACTTCTGCCCTCTTAGTCTCACTCCCCCTTTATCCTGTGTTGGTTGAATGAGGCTTGCTCACTTGCACACAAGTGGCTGCTCTGAATGCTGACTGGATTGGCCATGTATCTTAAATGCTAATCTCTGCTGAATGTAACTTTCCACCCTGTTGCTGTTTCCCTATTTGAACAATTGACATTCTATATCAGCTGCCAGGGCCTTAGACTAAACATGCTTTTTGAATTTTTGGAATTTTGTTCAGGTATAGCTTTTACAGCAAGGGCTGCACCTGGCTTCTTCCACTAGAAGTGTGTGTATTAGGTTCTTTATTAATGTGTGGTCAGCAATTATTATTGTATTTCTCATCGAATTATCAAAAAATTTAAAGCATCTCACATGTGAGTGAAGAATTAATTTGAGCTCTGAAAATATTGATTTAAATTGTAATTGAATAATCTGGCCAACATTATAAATTATGCTACTTCTTGTTTTATTTTCTTGTCTTCATGTCCCAAAATTGAAGAGATTTCCCATTCAATTGCAAAGAATGCATTCTAATGAAACATTCATTTCCTTGGTTTCTTCTCTATCATGAAACAGACATAAGACTGTGAAAAAAAAATTCTATAAAATATATCATGTAGTTATCCAGGTATGTGTAGCTTCTCTTACATTGCATTTTAGTTTTACTTTGGAATTTAACACAGAAATATCCATGCAATTGTTCTTGCTTGATTTATGGTTTATAACTCAAGATCATAATAACACCCAACTGATTCACTCTACTAGTATATTGAAGAATATGTTTGTGGTGACTCATTTTCATATTTATACATGCCCTTAATAAAAGAGAGAGCTATTTTGGATTATTTTGACATATCACAACAGGTGATAGATTTTGGGCTACTAGAATGTGAAAGAGTACCCAGACTAGAGTTTATAGAATTATAGTCTAAGTCTGGACACAATGTGTTCAAGGTCATGGCTAAAATTGCTACTTCACAGAATGCTACATACATGTGCTTTCCTTAAGAAAACATCCAACATATATTTTAAAAGATATAGGCAATGAAGTGGCTCTGAAATGAGAGATTGACAGTGGTTCCCTAGAAATTATTTTGAAGAAGTTTAATCAAGTCAATTCTGTAGGAAACTATTGGGGGCATTTAGATGGTTAGACTGGGAATGCTGTTTAACCTTTGATCATAGTCTGACTGTAGGGCAATATGGAGTTTGCTTCTTGAATTCTCTACACCAACTGTAACACTTCTCAACATCTATTGAAAATATCTTCTAGTTGCTCACATACCATGCTTGAAGCAGCACTCCCAAATGGATTGTCATTGGATTGTCATACTGTCTGAAAGGTGTGTGTGTGTGTGTGTGTGTGTGTGTGTGTGTGTGTGTGTGTGTGTGTATTAAGGCATGTTAAGCTTGAGAGTGAATATAAAATGTAGACAAGGAAAGCTGTGATGTTAGAATATTTCTGTCAATTGAACACTGAATCAAGTTTATATTTTCAAACTCATTTGAAAACATCAAGTAATATTTATGATTTACTAAAAATAGCCACGATGATACAATAAATCAATTATTTTATATAGAACCATATTATGACTAATAGGCTTTAGTAAGACTTTTATGTTTCAAGCTATATTTAACCTGTTCTCTATATTATCTCTTTGTGATTTTATATTGCCACCCAAAAGTTGGTACTACAATTAGGCCCTCTAAAGAAATAGTATGCAAACTTTAAGCCATAATAATCAACTGCAGCTACACTAATCCATTCAGTCTTTTAAATGTTAAACTATGGCATTTTACATTCAATTAGTCTAATAGTAAATAAAAAGCAGATTTAATTGTAAAAAGTAGTAAATATGAATAGAGATTAAAAAATTATATCATTATGAGTAACTATAAACTTGTTTATTAGACAGGTATAATGAAATTAATTCCTTTTGAGCAACATAGAATTCTCAGATTTGGTAACATATATCAATGCAGACTGTGAATGCAAAAGTCACATAAAACAAGTGGTTTACCAGCTACATTTTCTTTGAGTGGATGACAATCTACCATGTCACAGAAAAGCAGTCATTAGGCATGTTATAATCTTACCTGTTCAGGGTATCCTGTGCTGCATGAAGTTACCTAGTCTAATCTCATTCAGGACAACCCAAACCAGTGACTAATCAATGTAGATATATGAAGCTTTACACATCTCTGTTCAAAGAAGAAAAAGGCTGAAAGACTGTTACAGTTAGCCATAGACACACTTTAGAGCTGGAGTCAAGGAGGCCAGAACAAGGTGATACATCTTCCAGCCAGGAGGCTTGCAACAAACCACAAGCTTCAATAAACTCTTGAATCTATTGGGGGACACCCCTTCAAACTACCACAATCTGCCTCTGGACCCATATATATATATTTTATATATATATATATATATATATATATATATATATATATATATATATATATATATATATATATATAAAACTATCTTATACTCTATATTATGTTTAGTCCAACTTTAAAGGTCCCACAGTCTTTATCAACTTTAAGGCTGTTCTAAAGTCCTAAGTCTTATTTGAGATTTAAGATTGTCTTTTAACTGTAAACTCTGTAAAATCAAAACAAGTTACAAATTTTTAGCATATAATGCCACATATAAGCATTTCTGTTATGAGACTTAAGAAGGAAAGACTGTGCCAATACAAACTCAACAACCATTAGGAAAACATCAAGCATCTGCAGTTTAAATCCATTATCACAACCAGTGACTGCCTCCAGATTTTCCAAATCTGTCTCCCAAGCTTGGCTGAGTCACTAGGAAAAACTTCCATCTAGAGCCAACAGCAGCACTCCATGGTAGCACTTGCATAGTCCTGGTGTACCCAAAACATCTTCAGATCTCCATTGCAAACCATGGTCCACCTTCCAATGGCTTCACTGGCCAATCAGGGACTTCACACCCTGTTCCCTGTATCACATTTCAGCAGTGGTTCCTAAAATCATGTGCATTTCATTACCCACTCCATGCATGAATTTCTCATACTTCCAAAAGCAATACCAGGTATGCAAGTTATAGCCATATTCTTAATCCAGGGACAAAATAAACCATGACCATGAAGAGCAGATTCCTTCCTTTCAGCTATTTTCTTTCAAAAAAGTTTTCACAGTCTTTCATTCAGTCCTTCCTGAGTGAAAACACCTCAAGCATCTCTCCATTGTATAAATGTAAAGCAGTTGGGCCATCTTCAATCATGGTAATGTCTCTTTTATATTAATTAGTACCTTTCATAATCTAAAGTCAGTCTCTATGCCAATAAGTTAAACTTGCTTTGATGTTTCTCCAACTTTAAATCTTAAATCCTCATTCCCATATCCTTAGTCAAGCACAATAGTCCATTTCTTAAATTCAAATTTGGTCAAACACTCTGGGCATGGGCAAAAGGACACAACCAGCTCTTGTTCCATGTACACAGATCCATTAAAGTTTTCTGTACTCTCTCTTTCCCCTTAGAAAGTCCACAAGCCAAACCTACAATTGCAATTCTCATTGAATTAGCATTTCCAAATTCTTACCAGAATAGCCCATAGAACATGGCTTACCACTCTGGAAGGCATCTTCAGTTGGAAGTACCAAGTCCATGTCTATATTAGTCAGGGTTCTGTAGAGGAAACAGTGGATAGAATGAATTGTAGTAAAAGGGAATTTATTGGGTAGCTTACAACAGTCCAACAATAGCAGTCTGCAGGCCCACAGGTGAAGAAACCAGTAGCTGTTCAGTCCATGTGGCTAGATGCCTCAGCAGTCCCAATCCAGCACTGAAGGCCTGATGGCTCCCTGGGGAGTGACTGCTCTTCAGTCCACTATGTGAGGCCAAGGAAACTGGGATGTAATGTCCAGGAAGGGTAGGAGAGCAGGATGAAAATGCAAGTCGCAAACCAGCACAAGCAGACAAGGGAGGAAGGAAGAAGTGCTTCCCTTCTACTCAAGCTTCCTTATGTTTATTCCCCTTGGAAGGCCCATCCCCTGTGGGCAGGGCCCAATCTGGAAAAGGGACCTCCTCCCTTCCCCAAATTCCCAAAAGGATTTTGTCAATCCTTTCTCCAGGCAAGATCTGAGACCCGCCCAAGTTTACTATGGATTATTACATAGGTCAAGTTGACAAATAAACTTAACCATCACAATGTCCATTCTTCTATCACACAAGTACCATAAGACCGAAATCAATATGGTCAGATTCATTTAAGCAATTATCCCACTTCTGGTACCAAAACTGTTGTAATCAGCCACATGCCACTGAGATGAATCTCAAAGTCAGGCACAGTCATGAAAGGAAAGTATTCATTGAAGTAACAGATCTAGGGAAAGTTCCACAATGGCGAAAGAAGCTGGCCCCCTTTCACAGTTCCAAGCAGAGAGAGAAACCCATCACCAGCAACACACATATACCTATAAACAGGCAGCTCTGCAAATCCCAGACTGCTCTTCGCATATCTATAGCTGGAATTCCAGATCCACTGGAACCTAGGAGGTCAGGTCAAGGTAACACCAACTCCAGCCAGAAGGCTGGAGACAAATCATAACCCTCAATAAACTCTTGAATCTATTGGTAGACACCCTTCAAGCTACCACAAGGACCGTTATAGCTCCCAAATTTTACAAAGGGTTAAAACTGCCAAGTTCACAACTTGATTTCATCTTTCATTCCACTCATATGTTAGTAAAACACCTGGGTGCCAAACTGCTTATTCAGATACTACCAGGGAAACTCAACTGGTCTGAGAAATTTGGTTGTAATAGTCAGCTCCATGTATCTGGGATAAACATCCAAACCTGGCACAGTTTATGGGAGAAACATGTTTATTTTAAGTCTTACAGATTAAGGTGAAATTCCATAATAGCAGAAGAGACTGGTCCCCTTTCACAGATCCAAGCAGTGAGAAACCACGAACAGCCAATGCCACAAGCAAGTTCAAATGGACAGCAAACAATGGTGAACTAGCATCCAGCAGTAGGGACACAGACAGAACCCAGACTATTCTGCATATCTTAGGCTGGAATTCAAATGGGCCCCAGTGACATTCCCCCTACATCCCCCCCACAGGAATCTGTCTGCTTGTGGAAGAAGCTTCAAACTCAATTGTATTAACACCTGACTTGGGGGGGGGGCATACATTCAAACTATCACACTGGTTTCAAAGAGCAAACCAACACTGATCCACTGCAACCAAGTCAAAAATAAAGAGTTAAGTGTTGCTGGAGGGTCAATAATTAAACCTGAAACAGTTGGCAAATTAGGATGTCATACTAGTAGAATGGTATATGTTAGTATATTAGGTATTAAGAAATCATTCAGAACATGAAAGTATAAGGGAAATGCAATGAATGATATGACCACTGGAAAGCTTAACTGACACTTTTGGAGAAAAGGATAAAGTAACAGACAGACCTGTAATTTACTTTTAGTCCTTGCAGCTGTGGGTTGTAATAGTTTAGAACCCTTGATTGTCACATGTGGGATCCTTCTATTTGGGGCATATGTGAGTTCTAAAGGCTGCTTTATAATGTTAGGTACTTCAAACCAAAATACAAAGACAGAACTAAGAGTAGTCACTGTCGAGGTAAATGAAACTCACTAGAAAGATATAAAAATAGTATAACACAAAATGAACATATAACTCTTATATCCATCATTAGGGATAAATGGACAAGTTAATCAGCATTGGCCTAAAAAGGGCCAGGAAATCTGAGAATAAGCATCTTCAGAGATGAAGTTGTGGGTCTTTCTAGCCTTTTGTGTATATGCTACTGGGACAGCGGAAGCTTACTGAGCAGGAAATAAACTTCATCAAAAAGTAGAATAAAATAGGTGAATGCAAGATTCAGTTTATAGATGATATTCAAAATTTGTCATGGACTGAGAAGATGGCTCAGTGGTAAAGTGGTTGCCACAATTACATGAGGACCCATGTTTAGATCCCAGCACAAATATAAATTCTGAGCAGGTGTGGCATAGCACCAATAATCTCAGCACATAGGCGGCAGAGAAAGGTGGAGCCCTGAGGTTTTCTGACTTTTTAGACAAGGCAAGTTGGCAAGCTCTATGTTCCAATGAAAGCCCCTGTTTCAATAAATAAGGTAGAGAGTGAATGAGGAAGATACTTGATATCAACCACTGGTCCCTACAAGTATGTGCTCACCTGGACACACACATATACCCACATATATGTGAACATACATATACACATGCATGCATATCAAACAGGTATACATGCAAAAAAAAAACAGGAAAAAAAAACCTGGCCTTGTCTTATTGCAGATGCAAGAAGGATTATATATTTTTTCTCAAAGGGTTTTACCATTATCTATATTGAATTTATTAAAGTGACATCTGTAGTATATTATCACATTTGATTAGGTAAAGTGGTCTTTATTTAAATTCTTCTACCCATCACAGCAATTTGGTGTTGTTAACATGTGTGTCAGTGTGATTCCCTCAAATTCAGGTATTCACAATATACTACTTGCCTAAAATTGTGCATGAATTTTTTAACAATTTTTTATTGTGAAGTTTTGACCGATTTAGGCCATAGTTTCTGGCAAAAAACCTTCTGTTGGCTCTGAGTTAAATACCAAATGCAGTGTCTTTTCGTAGTACAAAAACAAAACTTCTTATATCTGGACCACTAGGGAATGGGGCTGATTTGGATATATGGGAATCCTGAATGCCTGGCTCTCCTCCGAGACATTCGGCCATGTGGCCACTGTTCTCCTCCCTTCTGGTTAGGCCCATCACTGTGCTGGGAACTGATCCCATGACTATTTCATGCCAATTCCTCCTGCATCCAGCTGGCCTTCACTGTATCTGGCTCGTGCTCTTCCATGTTTTTATGCCAGACTAGGTCTTCTGTTTCCAACATGGTTGGCCTCATCTTCCTTTCTGGTTTCAATCCAGACTCAAGTTCACATAGATAAATGAGAAATGTGGGTGTAGACTAACAAAAATTGGGTAAGTATCTTAGTGAGTATTATAGTCCATCAAATATTATATTGTATAAGGGGGTGATACTCTGTCTTCAGGGCAAAATTCTTTCCTGTCATTCTTTCCCCATGACTATGCTTCTGTTTTGCACTGGCCAAAGCCAGGTGGGAATGAATCTGGCATTTATTTGGCATTTATTCCGGTTCCATGTCCTTAGCATCTTAACAAATTTTGTTGAAATTTAAATTCCTCAGAAAGTTTCACACATGATATTTACCATTTCTTGAAAGCGGTATATGATTTTTATTTGAGGTCCAAAGTGTTCTCCAGGCAAGCAAGAATGTTGATAAGTGTCACAGATGGAATCTCATTCTATATAATCTTATGTTGGGGAGTCAAGTCTCCAACATCCAGCAGAAAAAGATGTTTGAAATAAAGAGCAAAGGAGCAAACACAAAAAATTTCCAAACACCCACCTTTTTATTATGCCAGTGTTAATATTATTCAATAAAAATAGATGACATTTAGAGACAGAGGGGATAGCCTTTTAACAGACTATAATGAGCATCCTAATACAACTTGTTCATTTAGTTTTCTATTTTTATTCAGAAACATGCATGTTTCCCAATTTTATAAATAAATTAACAAAAAATACAATGTATCTGTGCATTAAAACCAATGATTGTTTTTAAAGATACTGCAATGATTTATAAAAGCAGTTGTTTCAGGATTTATACTGATTAAAATAGGTTAAATATAACTGCATGTACCAATTTGTGAAATCAGTGCTTTTTGCCTCCCTTAAAGCCAGGTTATAAAGAAAAAAAAAAAAGAAATTTTAGCCATCTGTTTCTAAACTGCACAGATGGTGGCAAGTTTCAGTGTGTTGTAAAGTGTATTACTGACTGTGCTGTCCACCATGCTCTCTCATGAGTGTCAAATAAATCCATTCACAGGTAATACTTGTGAGAATTGAAGCTACTTCAAAGTGATATCAGAGTTGGGGAAATTGAGATAGGAAGATTGTCAAGGCCAGCATAGTGAGTTTTGATCTAGCCCAGGCTACATAGGGAGACCTTGCCTTCAAAAACAAACAAACAAACAAAAAATAAACAAGAATTGTGTGGGATGGGACTGGAAAGATGGTTTAGTGTTTAAGAGCAATTCATATGCAAACATCAGGGTGTGAAGAGCCCTGAAACAGCTTAAATTAAATCCCCAAGACTTTCATAATGTGCCTTGCATGTCTGTAACCCCTCTCAGGGAGCAGAGATCACATAATTGCTGGGGCTCAACTACAACAATAACAACAAAAAAGGATGTTGAAGAAACACACAAAACCTTAACAGCAAGAGGAGAGTGGAGTTCCATTTATTATTATTATTATTATTATTATTATTATTATTATTATTATTTCTAATTGATAAATTTATGCCAGGGGGCCAAACATAGATGAAGCATTGGCCCCAAGTCCCAGTAACAAAGGAGTATTATAGTAGGGTACAGAAATATGTATTTGACACCACACATGTAAATTAACAAATCAGGTAGAACACAAGAAAGTTTAAAATGGGTTCTGGAGAAATATGGATAAGCCTCTGTTCTCAGCTCCTCCCCTACCTTCCTTTCTTGATCAAAGTTTGCTCTATTCACAGGCCAAATGGCAGGGTCTTAACAAAAGCAAGTTAAAGGCACAAGTTGCATTTGGTTTACAATGGTTCTGGAAACTCCCCCCTCCCATATAGACATAGACACAGGAGTGTCAGCAAGCATTCTCAGACCTCTCATCTGTCCCAAGCTTGTGTTCACCGACCTCAAACAGTTGCTGTTTCTGTCCCTGCAATCTCCCAAATTTGAGTAATATTCCTTCAGTAGTAGTGTTTTTAGCAATATCCTAATCTTCCATTACAAGGACAGCTCTGGTATCAGTAAGAAAGACACAAATAAGAACTAGTGAGAAAGCAAAGGATCAGGACTAGCAAATATATCCTTATACCCTATGACAAGTAAGCATATGGGGCACAAAACAGGTACATAAAATGCATAAAACACACACACACACACACACACACACACACACACAAGCAAAAATGTGAGTTTGGAACCCACTAATCTAAATAGAACTGCCTTGCTTATGCCATTTCCCAATGTTTCTAATCAGTTGTGGTTTTTTTTCCCCCCATAGATAGCAAAAATCTTTGTAAAGTTCTATGGGTTCTATAACCCAAATGAACTATGTGGGATATTAAAATTGTGATGTTGCATGAAATATAGAGTAGCATGATATGGAATTAAGACATGAGTAGCATAGCTGTTCATTAAAGGAGCCAATACATTCTAACCATTGACATGAAATTTAACATAAGACACCAAGTTGAAAACCAGAATGAGTCTCTAATACTTTTGTGATGTTCAGCTCTTTTGGTTATTGTGTTGGCTTTGTTACTGGTAGGTTGAAAAGGAAATCTATCCCACAACTTGCTTGCACAACTGGGCTCAGTGTTAATTGTGGAACTGGAGGTAGCACACCTTCAGGTTGTAATGAAAAAGTCAAGAGACACAAAGCTGTTTCACATAGCAATTGGTTTACTACAAAACAGGAAAATAATTGTTGCAGTCAGCTCCACATTGCTGGTATGAATATCCAAACAAAACACAGTTTGTGGGAGGAAATAATTCATTTAAAGTTTACGAATCCAGGGGAAGTTCCATCAAATGGTGGAAGAAGCTGGCTCCCACTCATAAATCCAAGCAGAGAGACATCACCTAACAGCTAGCACCACAAGCAAGCACAGCCAGAGCTCAGACCTCTGCATAACTTTAAGCTGAAATCCAGATCCACTCTTACACATTTTCTAGGGCTGGACCCCAGGATCTGCCTTTAGTGACACCTCTTTTAGCCAGAGCTAAAAATCCAAATTCCAAGCTTTAATAAAACACTATGGGCATCACACATTCCAACTACCACGATAATCTATTATGAAAACTGTTTCATAGCTCCATGTAGTTTACTCATTATTGCCCCAAACTGGTTCTTGATAACTTTAGCAAACACTTTTCTAAAAATGTCACTTGAAGAAATTTCATCATTTCAGTTGGAGGAATCCAATCAGCTACTTGTTTTAGGAGAGTTTGAATACTAAATGTAGGCATATAACTAAATTATGTGTGGAATGTTTTTCCTAAATTTAGAGTCTGGGTCTTTATTGTTATGAATCATTTATACTAATATTAAAAATTACCTTTCAACATTTTAGTTAATCTGCTTTCTGCTTTATGTTTGTTTTTTGTGTGTGCATAAATGTGCATTCTTTTGGGCAACCTTGTGTGCCATCATCTATTATGAAATGTCATCTATGTTTTAATTCTTTTTTGAGGCCTGGAACTTGCCAATTAGGCTAAACTGGATAGCTAGTTATCTCTAAGGAATTACCTGTCTCTGCTGCCCTAGTGCTTCGATTACAAATATGAGCCACTATGCCCTGCTTTTAATTGATGGTTCTCTTGCTTAGAAGACATACCATTTATCAACTAAATAATCTCCTCAGCCAACAACCTACATTTCTTTGATCATTATGTAAGGACTGAGCTGGGGGTTAGAATTTAGATAATGCCCAGCTCAAAAATTCCAATGCACCTCAAAATGTAAGGAGTGCTCTAATTCTTGTCTATGAAGGTAAAGAATTAAAATCATACACAAACAGACATTAAGGTATAGTAGGAGACTTTATTTAAGGGAACATGGGAGTTACAGAGTTTGCCAGACACCAGTGTGTGGAGAATATATGGGAGAGAGTTAATAAATCTGTGATGCTCAGCCAAGCAAGCAGAAGAAAGGTTATCAGAGTGAAAGTTTTATGTGGAAAATAATCCTGATCCCACTGGGGTGAGGGGCCTTATCTGAAAAGTCCTCCTTCTAGAACAACAAAGACTGGCCTTTGTTTTAGCAAAGCTTTTTAAGAGTTCTCTCAGGTAAGTCACAGCTGATTGGTCTATACCTTACCAATCAGTTTTTGCATTTGGTTTTAGGCTCTGGCTAGACACACCTCCCACCCAAGGGGAGGGGGGGTCTATGGAACTATCTGAACCACCACAATTATTCATTATTTCAAATTGAAGACTCACTCTTACTATGATATACTATTAAGGGTGTACTGCTTTTTAAAAATATTTTATTTATTTATTTGAGAGAGAGAGAGAGAGAGAGAGAGAGAGAGAGAGAGAGAGAGAGAGAGAGAGAGAGAGAGAGAGAGAGAGAATGGGCACTCCAGGACCTCCTGCCACTGCAAATAGATGCATGTGCCCGTAAGTGCATCTGGCATTATATGGGCACTGGGGAATTGAAGTCAGGTCCTTCTGCATTGCAGATAAATGCCTTAACCACTAAGCCATCTCTTCAGCCCAGGGTATACTGCTTTTTACCTTGTAAATGTATATCTGTTTTGAGCATAAGAGAAACTTTGGCAGCCAAATCCAGTTGGATGCTCAGTTTCTTTCTAATACTACTTACTAAGCCTGAAGCATACACTTTTGGTTAGAGACACTCATTGCACCTGAAGTCTACCGTAAACCCTACATTTGTAAACTCTGCATACAGTAGTCTTCGTGGATATGCAAACTAGTTTATCTCTAACCAGATGTTTGTGAGATCCTATAGCTAATATTACTTTGCATGGCCGCTTACTAGTGACTTCATTTTCTTGAACTCCTCCCTTTTGTCTGTGTGAAAATGCTGCAGAACAGAACATTTTTCAATTTATTCATGAAAGATCTTTCCCACCCTTTTAAAATAGGGCACACTCGATTTATAGTGCAGCAGAGCAAGAAAAAAAATTATCAATCCAGGTCTGGGGGTTCCTCAACCTGGCCATGATTAGCATATCCTCTGTTTCCCTAGGCTAAGGAGAATTTGAACCGTCAGCAGTTCTCTAAACAAGAGTGAGGTTTGATTATCTTCCACAGTCCGCGGCATAAAATCAGTGCTAGGAATCTCCATAATAATCATACCAAATATCGTCATTTTATGGCATGAAATAATTGAGATTTTCTTCTGGCATTTATTTTCTTTCTTAACAATGATCATTTTCTGGATACTTGGCAGCAAATGGAAAAATTACAGTATTTTTGAAGCAATTATTAAGATATACTACTTTTGAGCACTTTGTAATATTTAAAAATATATTCCTAAGCAGTGAGAGATGAAAAAAGAAAATAGTTTTGCCAGGTCCTCCAGTCACTGAAAACAAACTCCAGGTACATGCATCACTTGGTTCATCTGGCTTTACATGGGTAATTCAACCTGAATCATCAGGCATGGGCAGGGAAGTACTTCAATTGCTGAGCCATCTCTCCACCCCACTATATAGTGTATTTCTAATAGCAAAGCACACCAAGGACTATTCTATGAATTTTGTAATTATTAACTAATCTCCTTATGCTCACACATGACATAGATACTATTACCTCCATTTAGTATATTAGCAAAGTGCTGATCACATATACTAAGAATGTTTCCCAAAACATTTGAAATGGCAGAGGTGAAGTTCAAAGCCAAGTCATCTGACTACAGAGAATATGCTCTGAACTACTCAACTACAGTTTTGGCTACACACAGTAGATAATAAATAGCAAGATTAGTGGACTGATGCAAGCTTTCTCTTCCCAACCATTAATTTATTACCATTCTACTGGGAATTTGGCACAGTGGGTGAACACTGGGGACTTCACCACTGTACTTCCCCCTGAGTTCATGTCTTGAAATGCCAAAGAATTGGATAATTGGACAGAAGCATTTTTCTTATCACAGATTTAATCTAGATTAGAGTCAATTAAGGGAAGGGGGAATGGGACAGGGGAGCAGCCCAGTCACCACGTGGTCTTTGAGGCTTACAAATCATCATCAAAAGTGCACGGAATCACGAAAAAGTGAAAAAAAATAGCACAGATGTTAAAGGGACAATTCCCTGCCCCCCACCCCCTGATCCCTGTAATGAGATCAGAAAGGGGAAGGGGCACAACTCATCTGGACCGTCTGCACACCTCCAGCCCAGCAGTCAGGACAGGAAAAAAAAGAACTTATCCCAAGTTTGAGTTAGGACCTCTAAATGTTCTTGCTGGGGGGGGGGGAGAGGGTGGCAAGACTCCAACCTGGGAGTGTTCTTGATAAGGTGACATAAGCTCAATGTCTGAGGCCATGCCCTATCTACCTGTGGGAGGATTCTTTCTCCTAAGCCCTAATTTTGTCACCATGAAAAAATGAGCCAGAAAAAGAATGAAAGAAGGTTTAATTTGGTTCATGATTTGAGAGGATGCAGTCCATCTGAGTATAGGTGACTGGTCACGCAGTGTCCAGTCGGAAAGACCATGTGAAAGTCCATGTGAGGTATGAGGTGGCTGGCTGTGCAGTTTCCACAGTCAGGGAGCAGAGATTCATGCAACTGTTCTGCAAGTTTTCTTTTTAAAATTATTGCTATTATTATTGCTTATTTTTATGTAGTTCTTGACCCCAACACATGAGCTGAAAGTATGCACATGCAGGGTTAGTTTTCCCTATTTGGTTAAACCTCTCTGGAAATGCCCATAAAGACATGTCCAGCAATGTGTTTCCTGGGTGATTCCAAATAAAGTAAAACTGAAAACTAGCCATCAGAATTTATAAATATATAGTTCTCTTATTGAAATGTTTAAAGTTCTATATTAATAAATGTCAGCTAAATAAAAAAGTAGCTTATATTTAACCACAGCAATCTTTTCAGAGATAAATTATCTCAATAATCCTATCTCTATTGATCTGTTATTCTGTTATTTTAAAGCATATCATCTGGTTTTCTCTCTATATGAGATATGAGGCGGCTGGCTAGGCAGTCTCCATGGTCATGGAGCAGAGATATGCATATCTTTGAATCGTTGTAACTGCAAGAAACTTCTGTGTCTGTGTTATGATTCTCTTCAAATCACACATAATTGTAGAATGCAAAGATATAGCAGTGTTTTCTTTGTCATCTCATCATTAATTTTTGTAGTTTTTTATTTTTATGATTCTCTCGCTTTTTCTCTTTTCTGATTTGTTTACATTGTATAATGCCTAGATCTTTTCCTTGCTTTCATTCCCCTGTTCATTTTTGTTATTTCAAATAACTAACTTTCTAACTTAGCATAAAAACCCTTAATGATTTTGGAAATATTTTTTATATATGGTAATAAGTGTGTTTTGGATGCTTTTGACTTTTTAATAGGTGCAATCTAAAGCTGTTGATGCCTGATATGTGGTGAAGTTCAGAATTCTTCACATTTTAACAGAGTGGTGCTATGTATGAATTATATATACATGCATTTTTTCTACACTCCTAAGGTTGTTTTTAGAAATACACTTTAAAATTCAGTAGATACCATGCATAGAACTTCTGAGCAAATGGTTTGTAGATTATCTTAAATTATAGATCAAATATTAATTTTCAATAGCAGTTTGATTAAGTTCTAGATTTTCCATAAGGTGATTAACCCTGCCAACTTTAAGTTCTCAAGATATGGCTGGCATATACATAAAAATAATTTCTTTTGCATAACCTACTCTGCAAACATCAAGGACCATTTGAAGGAAAAATAAATTAAATTTGATATAATATTATCACCTATTTTCCTTGCAAAGATAAAACTTTTTATTTTGATAGAATATTAGGTTGATATAGAAATAAATATATTCTCATTATCAATTGGAATGTTACAATATTGACAGACCACATGTTCTCTGAATCTTGTATGTCCACTTTCTTTTTATATATGTAAGATAGAGAATGAACATAAGTATAAAATATAAATTTGCTTCTTTTGACGGTTTTAATATATGAACTGGTTGAAAAGACTAAAAAATTGTCTCCCCCAACCCCCAAAATAAAATATCTTCCTGAATGCGCTTAGATATCTTCCTGAATGTGTTTAGATTGTCTGGTAAGTCTGCCAGAGTGTCTGCAGGGCTATACATATATGAAGAATTTATACCAAGATGTTAAAGTGACTTGAGAATCTTATTAAGAGAAATAGCCTTAATTACCCACAATAATACTGCATTAATTATTGATCAATCTGATCAGTAGTCTGAAATTGTTCACATTTAATATTAATCAGAAAGACAGATGGATTACTAACATGATGACATGTTCTTGGTTCCTATGAGAACCTTTAAGGTGTTATTACTTACATGCTCCCTAGTTGAAAATAAAATCTTACCCAAAGACAGAACAGATTCCTACATCAAAACTATACTGTCCTAATTATTATAATTTCATCGTATGAAATTTGATGTTATAGGTCATTTTTAAAAGTATTTAGCTAGTCTTAAACTTTTGTTTCAAATTTTCAATACAAAAAGAATTTTTCAACACTGAAATAATTATTTAAACCCAGGCCTTCCATTTACTAGGTAAGTGTTGTACAACCGAGTTGTATACCTAGATCTCAAAGCACATTTTTCAAATGTGTATTACTCTTTGAATTATGCACTTATGCATTAGTACTGTATTAAAATTTAATTTGTAACATTTTATTTATTACTACATTAATTCTAAATATATGCAATTGTTGAAATTTATAATAGATAACTATAATTTCAGTAAAAAATGAGAATATGTTCCATTTCAAAGTTTTAAATTATTTTTTGTTTGTTCCTGCACTCATTATGCCCTATAGTCCAATATTAATAGCTATGGTGATATAACAGTATACTTTAGTCATGCTATAAAATTAACAATTATTTTATTATTACTGTAATATGGAAAATTATTATAAATATGATCCATTCTTTTGTTCTTTAGTCATACAAACTTGCTTCTGATTTTTTTCTTTTAATATGTTTGAGATTTATTTACATTGTATTTGGTTTGTTCCTTTAAATTTATAGACAGAAATGAAATTAGTCCATATTTTATTCTATCCTGATATGTTTTGTCTGCAGTTGGAATGGTGATAAGGATAAAGACTTGGATGCTGTTTCACAGAGACATAAACATGCTGTGACAGTTAACTCCTTCAGGCAAGTTCCATAGTCCCCCTTCCCTTGACTGGAGGTGTCTCTAATTAGAGTTCAAACCTAGGTCCTAAAACTGATTGGTTTGTCTCTCTGATTTACCAGGCCGAGGTCTTAAAAGCCACTGAAACAAAGTCCAGCCCTCTTCCCTCCACATGGCTCCCTAGAAGAAGGACTTCTAAATTTCCAGGCCTTAGGAAGGTAAAGCCTTCCCTCACCACAGCCTAATGGCTGGGTTTGGGGGGTGGGCTCAAGATTTTTCCCAACATGAAGCTTTCTCCTCATAATGGGAGCCCTCTGTTATCTTTCCTTCTTCTGCTCGTCTGGCTGAAGAGCATAGATTTTGATAAAACCTTTCCCAAGTGTTCTCTCCACACTGGTTGCTGGAGATCTCTGTAACTTCCCATTTTCCTGTAAATAAAGGCTCCCACTATACCTTATCTTCTGGTGGTGCATAAATTTAATCATTTAACTTTATAGACAAGAATTTGGGTACTCCTTAAATTCTGAGGTGCATTTGAATTTGCTAGGGACTGAATTCTAATACCAGCTCCCCCATTACTGCTAATTCAAAGAAGATACAAAATGTTGATTTGTCTCTTTTTAAAATTAATATTATTATGAATAATTATATACATTGCATGAGCAAATCTTGTGATGAAGCCTCCACTTTCTTCCTTTCTGTCTCCTACCCACTGGGGTCCCAACTCATTGTACATACTAGATCTGTCCATAGGGGAGGGAGTTATGAACTGCCAGTTTTTTGGATTTTTTTCTTCTTAGTGTGTTATTGCTGAGGGGGGCAATATCTCTGTATATTCTCTCCCACCATGACTCTGATATTCTTTCAGCCCCCTCTTCTGTTAAGTTTCCTGAATCATGGTGGGGAGTCTTAAGTCTGCCTTATTGTTGAGATCTTAAGAGTTACTGGACTTCTGCTTAGGGTTGTGTTGATTTCTCTCTTCATGAAGATGTTTGCAATTAAGTTAGTTTTCAAACTCACTGGAGCACCAACGTGCTTCCCAACTGTCCCTGACCACTCCTTCACTTATGCTGCCATCATCTGCTGGTCCAAATAGCTCCTAACATTTCATCATCTACCAGTGCCTTCTTTCCTGAAGGTTTTCATTTGGAAGTTGTATGGATTGTTTCTATTACGAATGAGCTGCAAATAGATACAGGAGCATATTTGGTTTTAAGATCTGATGGAAAATATAGTTTCTAACATGAGTTGTGAGACAAGATAAACTATTAGATTGTGCAGTAAAATATACTTTTGAATTGATTTACATTTTGATGTTTGCATGGTTGAGGAAAAAGTGACAATATTCATCAGATACAATGTGTATTCTCAGACCTAAAGGTTATCTCCTTTCCTACTTACTGCCATCCACTCTCACTAGAGTTTTATTTGCGAGCTTTACAAGAAAATCCAATGATAGAATTCAAGTGGGCTGTCACATTCCAGTTCTTTTTATGAGGCTGATAATATAGCAAAGAATAAATTTGGGGGCTGGAGAGATGGGTGAGCAGTTAAGCCATTTGCTTCCAAACCTGATGGCTGGGGTTTGATTCCCCAGTACACACGCAAAGGCAGATGCACAAAGTTGCACATGTATTTAGAGTTCATTGGCTGTAGCAAGAAGCCCTGGCGTACCCATTTTGTCTGACTCCCTATTGTTAGCTCCCTCTTCTTGCATATAGACAGGTAAAAATAAATTTTCCCTGTGATCTTGCCTTTAAAAACAAGAAAGAAAACATCTTTCTATTTCCTGGAATATTTGCATTCTCCACAGGAAGTGTTACAATTTGTTATCATTGGATTTATACTAGTTCTAGTTGGGCAGATGGACTAATTAGAACAACAATCAATCAAGTTTTAAGCTGTTGAAAATATTTACAATTTAAATATAAATGAAATTTAATCTTGCTTTCATTTTTTACTTAAGAATCGGCATGTTCATGTAGCAATAAGATCATGTGTCAAAATGTTAATATAATATTACACGTGTCTAAATATTATTCAGTATGTATATACTCACAGTTAATAAAATGGCATAGAAATGGCATTCTACAAGCTTTTGTTTTGTTTCCTTGTGTAAAATTCATTGTTTTCTTAACCAAACAGGCTAGCAATTTAAGATACAGTTGAATTGTGTGATTAGATTCTCCTTTTAATTTTCAGTGACGTCACAGAACCTTGTCAAATTTCAGAAGAGGAATTAAAAGGAGCTTTTCACCTGTGATGTATCTGTCACAACGAGAAGTAGTGAACATGGATAACCGGAAGATGTCCTGTGTTTGTTTGCATTAATTGCCTAAAGTCCTCTCTGTGGCTAAGGTTTTCAAGTAGTGGAAATGGTGAGAGTAAAGGCTATTTAATAAAAACCTTCCTGACTGGTTTTCAAGATCTTAAATCTCCCCAAAGATAAGAAAGTATAGTTTGAGGAAGAAAAAAATGGGTTAATTGATCTTTATGTGAAACTTTCTGGATAAGTATATATGTACTAACCTTTTGAAAAATAAATCAGTACTGCTTTTTATGTGCCCAACTTCCACTAAATTAACTAAGCACGATAGCATGTGACCATTTCACCAGCACCTTCATTAGCAGGTTTTATGAAAATTCTGCTAGAGTTATAGGGAGCACT
>PVHP010022157.1:0-10239 GCA_004024765.1 Zapus hudsonius
CGGGGGCGGGGGCTTTGGTGAGATCTACGAGGCCATGGACCTGCTGACCAGGGAGAATGTGGCCCTCAAGGTGGAGTCAGCCCAGCAGCCCAAGCAGGTGCTCAAGATGGAGGTGGCCGTGCTCAAAAAGCTCCAAGGTGCCTGCGGGGGTGGGGGTGGGGGGGAGGTGATGGGCTTAGAGGCCTGGGGAAGGCATTGGTTGATTGAAGGAGGTGGTGGAAACCAGGGTCTAAGAGAGATGGAGAGGCTGCATTGGTGGTGGCAGTGAGGAGCCTATGTCTTGTGGGAGGTGCTGGGGATGGGGTGTGGGATGGGACTAAGTGCGGGGAAGGTAGACAGCAGAGGGGCACGCCTTTAGTCCCAACACTCGGGATGCAGAGTAGGAGGATGGCTGTGAGTTCGAGGCCAGGCTGAGACTCCATAGTGAATTCCAGGTCAGCCTGGGCTAGAGCGAGACCCTACCTCGAAAAACCAAAAGAAAGAAAAGAAAACGGGAATAGATCAGAGCCCATTTTTGTGGAGAGGAAAGAACAGGACTTGGGAGGCCCCTGTTTGTGCCCCTTAGGGAAGGACCATGTGTGCAGATTCATTGGCTGTGGAAGGAACGAGAAGTTTAACTATGTGGTGATGCAGCTCCAGGTGAGTCCCTGGGACCCAGTCCTCCTTCCTCTCTCCCAAGAGCTGTGGCTCGGACTTGGGTGGGGTACCAGGAAGGAAGACCGTGGCCCTTGACGGGGTCAGTCGGGGTGGGGTGGGCACAATGTTGGTGTTGGCTTGGGGCAAGACTGCCGTTCAACCGCAGCCATGGTGGCTGGGATGCAGCTGAGGTGGGTCTGCCTCCCCCACCCACCCACCCAGGGCCGGAACCTGGCCGACCTGCGCCGCAGCCAGCCACGGGGCACCTTCACGCTGAGCACCACACTGAGGCTGGGCAAGCAGATCCTGGAGTCCATTGAGGCCATCCATTCTGTGGGCTTCCTGCACCGCGACATCAAGCCCGTGAGCCCTGTCCCCAGCCCCTCCTCTTGTCTCCGGGTCCTGGCTTTGCACTGTGGTGGAATGGTTGGGTTGGAATAGCTTCTTCTACCTGAAGCCTTCCTGCTCTCCACCCCAAGGCCCCTTCCTCCTCTCCTGCTGCTCATCTCTTGACCTCACCTCTGTTCTGGACTCTTCTTCACCCCTCACCCATGACCCAGTAGTCCTTGAACCAAGAAAGGTGAAGAGGTTGGGGGAGGACTGAGCTGAGACTTGGCAAGGAACTTCGACTGGTTGATGATTTGTGGCATCTTGGATTTTGGTGTTAGACTAGGAAAAAAGCCTCCCATTTAAAAGGATAAAAAGCTGGGCGTGGTGGCACCCGAGAGGCAGAGGTAGGAGGATCACCATGAGTTCAAGGCCACTCTGAGACTACATAGTGCATTCCAGGGTCAGCCTGGGCTAAGGTGAGATCCTACCGTGAAAAACCAAAATAATAATAATAATAATAATAAGATAAAACAATTGAATAAAAATTAAAAAAATATATATTTTAATATTTCATTTATTTATATTCAAGCAGAGAAATACAGAGAGAGAGAGAAAAGCAGAGAGAGAGAGAGAGAGAGAGCACCAGGGCCATATGTGGGTCCTGGGGAATTGAACCCGGGGCCTTAGGCACTGGAGGCAAGTGCCTTAACTGCAGAGCCATCTCTCCAGCCCCAAAATATATAGTTTTTAATGAGGCCAGAAATGCCTAAGTGACTGGCCGGAGGACACAGTGAGAGCAAGGGCAGTCTGCTGCTTTAGAGAGCGGGACACTTATACCAAATCATGCTGCTGTGCTGGGGGGCTGAGGGCTTAAAGCTGGACAGGTCAGAGTTCAAAGCTGTGTCCTTGAAGGCTCTGTGATCTCAGAGACCCTCTCTCACCTTTGACTCCATTTCTGAATTAAAGCAAAATATTTTATTCATTCATTGATTTATTTGCAAGCAGAGAGAGGCAGAGAGAGAATGGGTGTGTCGGGCCTCCAGCCACTGCAAATGAACTCCAGATGCAGGTGTCACTCGTGCATCTGGCTTTACTTGGGCACTGGGGAATTGAACTCGGCTCGTTAGGTTTTGCAGGCAAGCACCTTAACTGCAGAGCCATCTCTCTAGCTCCATTTCTGAATTTGTAACTGAGGATATAGTCACACCTGCCTCTCACTGAGACACTGTCCTCCTCTGCACCGGTGTGAGTGTGTTTTCCTTGCGGTTGAGGGTCCACGGGTTGGGGTCCCTTTGCTGGTGGCATGGGGGTTTCTTGATGGCCTGGTGGGCTGGACCCCCAGGCTCACAGCTGCTGTCTTCCCTCAGTCAAACTTTGCCATGGGCCGGCTGCCCTCCACCTACCGGAAGTGCTACATGCTTGACTTTGGGCTGGCCCGGCAGTACACCAACACCACGGGGGACGTCAGGCCTGTGAGTACCCCTAGACTGTCAGCAATGTGGGGGCTCCCTGGTTTTCCTCATGGCTGCCTGATCTGGCCTTGTCTTTTCTCCAGTACTGGCACCCCAACCCTGGGTGACACTCAGCCTGGCTGGCTGGCCTGCCTGGGCTCTTGGTGGATCCACACCCACACCCTGTCCTGGGTGCTGAGCAGAGTCAAGAGCAGGTTCTGGGGTGGTGCCTCAGGCCATTCCTGGCACAGTTTACCTGGGAGAGGGGTATCAGGGTGAAATCAAGCAACTGGACTTGGTTGTGAGGTGGCCAAGGTCAGAGGGCAGTGGGTGAGGTTCTGGTATATTCTTTCCGCTGCAGCCTCGGAATGTGGCTGGGTTTCGGGGAACTGTGCGCTATGCCTCGGTCAATGCCCACAAGAACCGGGTGAGTGAGGAGCAAAGCTTGGGAAGAAGGAGATGGTCAGGGCTGGGGTGGGCTGCTGGGAAGGGGGTGGAAATGCCAAGGTGGGGAAAGGAGAAAGGGGCAGTGGCGGCTGCCATCAGCCACCCGAGAGGTTCTGGGTTTAAAGAAAGTTCCACTCTTGACCACCCTTGACTTCATCATTTTGGGACTCTATCCTCTCTTTCCACTACAAGGACCTGGGGAGGGGGCAGAGCATAGGCATAAGTTTTTGTTTTTAAAAATATTTTTATTGCCGGACATGGTGGTGCACACCTTTAATCCCAACACTTGGGAGGCAGAATTAGGAGGATCACTATGAGTTCGAGTCCAGCCTGGGACTACAGAGTGAGTTCCAGGTCAGCCTAGGCTACAGTGATACCCTACCTCAAAAAAAATTCTTTTTTTAAAAAAATATTTTATTTATTTATTTTCAAGCAGAGAGAGAGAGAGAGAGAGAGAAAGAGAAAGAATGCACCAGGGCTACCACATTGTGGGTCTGGCTTATGTGGGTCCTAAGGAATTGAACCTGCAGCCTTAGACACTGGAGGCAAGTGCCTTAACCGCTGAGCCATCTCTCCAGCCCAAAAAATTCTTTTTTATTTATTTGAGAAAGAGAGAGAGAGAGAGAGAGAGAGAGAGAGAGAGAGAGAGAGAGAGAGAGAGAAGACATATGGATGTGTCAGGGCTTCTTGTTACTGCAAACGAACTCCAGACCATTTGTGTATCTGGCTTTACATGGGTACTGGGGAATTGAAACCGGGCCTTCGGGGCTTTGCAAGCAAGTGCCTTTAACCACTGAGCAATCTCTCCAGCTCAGGCAGAAATTTTGACTGTAGGATTCTGTGTATGTTGAGGTATGGAATGGGGTCCCTAGGAGACCCCAGCACTGTCCCTCAGGGCCTGGGTATCGGGCTTTCTTGAAAGATGCCTCCCAAAGATGGACCCGAGGAGGGCTGTTTGTGACTCCCCGCTTCTTCCCCAGGAGATGGGCCGCCACGACGACCTGTGGTCCCTCTTCTACATGCTGGTGGAGTTTGCAGTAGGTCAGTTGCCCTGGAGGAAAATCAAAGACAAGGTGAGACCCCGGAGCCACCGGGTGAAGGAGGCAGAGGGTGGGGTGGCTGGGCGTCATCGCCCCTGCGCGCCTCTTCCTCCAGGAGCAGGTGGGGATGATCAAGGAGAAATACGAGCACCGGATGCTGCTGAAGCACATGCCCTCGGAGTTCCACCTCTTCCTGGACCACATCGCCAGCCTTGATTACTTCACCAAGCCTGATTACCAGGTGCGAACCCCAGCTGCTCTGGGGTGACTGTCTTTCTTCCTGCAGTGCCCGCAGCCTGACACCCTGTTGGATCATCCCTGGGCCCTGGGTCTTTCTTGTAACTGTACCATCTGTTCTGTGCCCTTGAAAACATCAGTCACAGCTAAGATTTATCAAGACCCAACCCTATTCTCAGGCCATTTGTGAGGAAGCGTATTCTAACTTCAGAAGCTTTGGGGGCCACGATGGATTGGCATTCTGGCATTTGACTCTTTTTCTTTCTGTTATTTTAATTTTTTAAAATCAATATTTTATTTATTTGCAATCAGGGAGCTACAGAGAGAGAGAGAGAGAGAGAGAGAGAGAGAGAGAGAGAGAGAGAGAGAGAGAGAATGGGTGTAACAGGGCCTCTAGCCACTGTAAACGAACTCCAGATGCATGTGCCACTCTTGTGCATCTGGCTTTATGTGGGTACTGGGGAATCAAACCCTGGTCATTAGGCTTTGCAAGTAAATGCCTTAACCTTTGAGCCATCTCTCTAGCCCCTGTCTTCGTTTGTTTGGTTAAGGTCTCACTCTAGCCCAGGCTGACCTGGAATTCACTATGTAGTCTCAGGGTGACCTCAAACTCATGGTGATCCTCCTACTTCTGCCTCCCAAGTGCTGGGATTAAGCCAGCATCTGTTTTTCAAATCTTCTTTAAGAAATATTTTTCTTTATTTTCTTTTTTTTAATATTTTATTTATTCATTTTCAAGTAGAGAGATACAGAGAAAGAGAGAGAGAGAGAGAGAGAGAGAGAGAGAGAGAGAGAGAGAGAGAGAGAGAGAGAGAGAGAGAGAGAGAGAGAGAGAGAGAGAGAGAGAGAGAGAGAGAGAAACACCAGGGCCACCACCTTGTGGGTCTGGCTTATGTGGGTACTGGGGAATTGAACCAGGGGCCTTAGGCACTGGAGGCAAGTGTCTTAACCGCTGAGCCATCTCTACAGCCCTATTTTTATTTATTTTCAAGATAGATAGATAGATAGATAGATAGATAGATAGAGAGAAAAAAAAACATGGGTCTCTTGCCACTGCAAACTCCAGACACACATGCCCATCCCTGTGTGCATCTGGCTTTATGTGGGTGCTAGAGAATTGAACTCTTGACCGGCAGGCTTTGCAGGCAAGCACCTATAACACTGAGCCATCTCAGCCCTGTTTTTTAACTTTTTATTGACAATCTCCACATACACACAATCATAATCCCTTCCCACCACCCTGTTTTGTCCCTCCTCCCCCTCCAATGAATTCCTCCCTTTCAACGAGCCCCTCTTTTATTTTGATGTCATGATTTTTAAAAATTTAATATACTTATTTGCAAGGAGAAAGAGACAGAGAGAGACACACACATACACACACACACACACAGAGAGAGAGAGAGAGAGAGAGAGAGAGAGAGAGAGAGAGAGAGAGAGAGAGAGAGAGAGAGAATGTGTAAGCCAGGGCTTCCAGTGGCTGCAAACAAACTCCAGATATAAGCACCCCTGTGCATCTGGCTTTACACGGGTACTGGGGAATTGAACCTGGGTTGCTAGGCTTTGTAGGCAAGCGCCTTAACCACGGAGCCATCCTTCTAGCCCCTGTGTGCAGGTTTTGTGTGGGTAGCATCAGCCACTGTGAAGTCATGTGACACTTGATTGTGAAGCCAAGCACTTTCAAGTACTTTGCACCAGAATTGTGCAGGAGGCCAAGGGGGGTGGTTGTGCCCACTTAGTATATGGGAAGCTGAGGTATGATGTCATGGTTAGGAGCAGAGCTGCCTCAGATGCAATCATGCATTTCACATGACAGGAATACATCCTGAGAAATCTATCTTTAATCTGTCACTGTGTGAATATCATAGAGTTCACTTACCCAGGCCTGGATAGGGCCACCCCTCTATACATGGACTTTGGGTGTAGATATACATATGGTCTATGGCATGATGGACAAAGTGAGATCAAATCAAGCTCAACAGAAAACACAAGATGTGTGAGCTGCTGTTGGCCCAACACTGCATGCTGCTTTACAGTGAACGTCTTTTTTAGGTAAGAAAGTATATTCTAAAATCATGGTTAAAAGCATAGTATTGCTGGGCATAGTGGTGCATGCCTTTAATCCCAGCACTCAGGAGGCAGAGGTAGGAGGATCACTCTGAGTTCAAGGCCATCCTGAGACTACATAGTAAATTCAAGTCAGCCTGGGCTAGAGCAAGACCCAACCTAAAAAACAAAACAACAACAATAAAAAGGCATAATATTGCCAGGTGTGGTGGTGCATGCCTATAAAGCCAGCACTATGAAGGCTGAGGCTGGAGATAGCTCAGTCAGTGAAGTGCTTGAGGGTGATCCCCAGAGCCCATGTGAAAAGGGTCAGGCGTGGTGGCATGCACTGATGTCTCAGTGCTGGGCAGGCGGAAACAGGAAGATGGCTGGGGCTCATTGGCTGGTCAGTCTAGTTGAATTAGGCAAGTGACAGGCCAGTAGGAGACCATGTCTCAAAAAAAAAGATGGATGTCTCCTCAGGAATGACATCCAAGGTCATTTGCCTCCACACACATGGGCATGCACCCACACACAAAAAAAGTATAGTATTATTTACTGCACATAATTAATTATGTGTCATTTTTTTTGGTTTTTTGAGGTAGGGTCTCGCTCTAGTCCAGGCTGACCTGGAATCCACTCTGTAGTCTCAGGGTGGCCTTGAACTCACGGCGATCCTCCTCCCTCTGCCTCCCGAGTGCTGGGATTAAAGGTGTGCGCCACCACGCCCGGCATTATGTGTCATATTTTTAAAAAATATTTTATTTATTCATTTTCAAGCAGAGAGAGAGAGAGAGAGAGAGAGAGAGAGAGAGAGAGAGAGAGGAAGAGTGCACCAGGGCTACTACCTTGTGGGTCTGGCATATGTGGGTACTGGGGAATTGAACCCGGGGCCCTAGGCACTAGAGGCAAGTGCCTTAACCGCTGAGCCATCTCTTCAGCCCTTTTTAAAAAAAAATATTTTATTTATTCATTTTCAAGCAGAGATACAGAGAGAGAGATGTCATATTTTTATATGACTGGAAAAACATATTTGTTCATACCAGGATCACTACAAACACAATTTATTACATCACAATGACCATGACATTACCAGGTGACAGGAATTTCTCAACTCCACTCTAACGTCTTGTGGCCACCCTGCCATATGCTGCTGTGGTCCAGTGCTCTCCCAGGGCATCATCACCACACCCCATGGGACCCACTGACTCTGTTGGGAGAATGGGAGACATGACATCTGTGGTCTGACAAGAATAGGAATCTGGACTGGAGAGATGGCCCAGCAGTTAAGGCTCTCAGAGCCTAATGACCCGGGTTTGATTCCCCAGTACTCACATAAAGCCAGATGCACAAAGTGGTGCATGCATCTGGAGTTTATTGCAGAGGCTGGAGGCCTTGGCACACCCATTCTCTCAGTTTTTCTCTCTTCTCTCTATTTCTCTCTGCTTGCAAATAAATAAATATTAAAAAAAACAAAAAAATGAATCTTTATCCAAGCTTGGTGGCTCAGGCCTTTAATCCCAGCACTCAGCAGGCAGAGGTAGGAGTATTGCTGTGAGTTTGAGGCCAGCCTGGGAATACAGAGTGAAGTACAGGTCAGCCTTGCTAGAGTGAAACCCTACCTGGGGGTGGGGAGAAGGTAGGGGGAGGGAAGGGAAGAACAGGAATCCTCTCCAGGCCAGGCCAGGTGGTACATACTGTGGGGATCGCAGAGACAGTGTTAGGCTAGGCACATAGAAGGGATGGACCCAAGCAAGTGGGTCCAGCAGAGAGCACTTGCCCTGCGTTCTGAAGAGAGCCAGCCCAAAGCGAAGTGGTCTGTAGTGGCTGCTGTCTACCACCTCTTGAACCCAGAACCCCAGCTGCCAGCAGAGCTGCTCCCAGCCTCCCCAGTCCTGGCTCAGCCTCATCGAGCCCCTCAGACCACAGCTCTGAGAACCCCTATGCTGGGCATCGAGCTGGCAGATAGGCATGTGAGCAGTGCAAATGGATGCACTGTGCCCAGTGAGTAGAGAAATGTTGTGTGGGAGGATGGGTCAGGTGTCAAAGCGGAGAGGACAGTGGGAGAGGCGCAGAGACAGGAATCCATGAGGAAACCCCAGGAGCTCAGCACCAGTGATGCTCATGCCAACGGCGGCTGAGGATGTCTCTCAGTTGAGAGAGCTTGTTTAGTGTGGAGGCAGAGGTAGGAGGATTTCCGTGAGTTCAAGGCCAGCCTGGGACTATAAGAGTGAGTTTCAGGTCAGCCTGGGCTAGAGTGAGACCCTGCCTGGGGCCGGGGTTGCGGAGAAAACCCTGGTTTTGATCCCAGCACCACATAAACCAGGTCTGGTGGCACATGCCTGTAATCTCCATTCTAGGGAGATAGAAGCAGGAGGGTCATAAGTTCAAGACCATCCTTGACTACATAGAGTTTGAGGCCAGCTAAGGTAACATGAGGCTCTGTCTCAAAAAAAAGTATATCCGGGCATGGTGTCACACACCTTTAATCTCAGCACTCAGGAGGCTGAGGTAGGAGGATCACCATGAGTTTGAGGCCTGCCTGGGCTATGGGCTACAGAGTGAGTTCCAGGTCAGCCTGGATAGGCTTAGACCCTGCTTCAAAAAAACAAAACAGACTGGGCATGGTAGTGCACACCTTTAGTCCCAGCACTCTGGAGGCAGAGGCAGGAGGATTTTCATGAGCTCAAGGCCACCCTAAGACCACATAGTGAATTCCAGGTCAGCCTGAGCTAGAGTGAGACCCTACCTCAAAAAACAAAAAATCAAACCAAACCATACATGCACACACACACATACACACACACACACACACACACACACACACACACACACACACACACATATAAATGAGAGAGCAAGCACATGAGCTTGGGTCAGACATCTAGGAACAGTGTCCTGCTGGCAGGCTTAATCCAGGATGATAACTTGCACCCTGGTTGTGTGTATTGTGAATGTTTTCATTTAATACCAATACGCCCTTCTTCCGATGCCCCCTCTAGGCCCATCCCTGACCCCGAAGGCTCCTCTCTTCCCCTGTAATCCCAGCACTGCCTCTTCCACCTGGCTAGCCCCAGGGTCACCTCTCTGTCCTCCTGCCACCCCCACCCCCTGTAGTTGATCATGTCGGTGTTTGAGAACAGCATGAAGGAGCGAGGCATTGCTGAGAACGAGGCCTTTGACTGGGAGAAGGCTGGCACGGACACCCTCCTGTCCACGAGTACCTCTACCCCACCCCAGCAAAACACCCGGCAGACGGCAGCCATGTTTGGGTGAGTCTGAGGAGGGCTTGGTGGGTATGGTGACCCACCCACCCATAAACCCCTGTCTAGACCTGTGATTCACAAAGCCAGCCCTGTCCACCTACCTGGACACATTTGGTTGTCTCCCTATTCTTGGTGCTCAAGAGTGGAGTTCCAGACATTGGGAGGCTGGAAAATTCTACCACAGAGCCACTCTCAGTCTGACCACAGAGCAGTCGGTCACCTTCTTCTAGATGGAGTCCCCCAGAGAGGAAAGAACCTCAGTGGAAATGACCCAAGCACCAGTTTCTCTTTCTCTTTAAATTAATGGGGGTGTCTTAAGACCACACACCTAGACACCATGGAGGCCCAGAAGGAAGTCAGCCCTGACCTCTGCGTGCTTCTGCTGCATCTGGAATGTTTATGATCATGAGCTCTGCAGTTTCAGAACCCTGGGACAGAATAGAGACAGATGCTCAGGGAGGAGGGCGCAGGCATGGGAAGGTGGGTCCCCATCCAATCCAGGACCATATTTAGGAGGGAGAGGCCTCAGTACTTGCAGCACACTATGGCACCACTTCTGTGCAGAGGTTGCTCGAGGAAGCGGGTGTGATGGCACATGCCCATAATCCTGCACTTAGGAGGCCAAGACAGAAGGATTATGAATTCAAGGTCAACCTCAGTTACATAGGACATTTAAGGACAGCCAAGACTACATAGTGAGTTCAAGGCCAGCATAGCAAAACCTTGTTTCAAAAGGAAAAAGACCTGGATATGGTGGCACATGCCCACCTTTCATCCCAGCACTCATCG